>JABJVR010037425.1:0-32834 GCA_025773905.1 Chitala chitala
CTATCATGTCAATATGGACCAAAATCTCTGAGGAATGTTTCCAACACCTTGTTGAATCTATGCCACGAAGAATTAAGACAGTTCTGAAGGCAAAAGGGGGTCCAACCCGGTATTAGCAAGGTGTACCTAATAAAGTGGCCAGTGAGTGTATTTTTTACAGCTATATATAGTAAACTATTTTTATCACTATCTTTGTTGTTTTGAATGTGAAATACACTATTAACAAATAATTAGACAATATTAAGTGGTATTGGAAAGTAAAAAAACAAGATACTTTGCTTTGACAGTTAGTGTGGAATGTCAGACTGAATATTTTGGGTTGCCTGACAAATCTGGATTGTAATTAATCTGTCTGGTTTCATTATCTATCATGGGAAAAAAATCATTTTATTGTAATTATTATTTTTATCTGTTTTCAGTATATAAACACAATTAGTTTGTTGTGGATGTTTACCTCAAGTTCAAAAACTGATTTACTACATTTTTTCTCCTCACATGAACATATACATTCCAGTGTTACATACACTATGTTTAAGTGATTATAACAGCCAGAAATTATAATGAAATTTCTGTTGTACCGAAATCCTAAAATGGCTGGATCCTTGTCCCTATCGTGGCCAACAAAAGAGAATGTGTGCATGTGAAACAATGAATGTTTGTTTGATATTTAATATAAAGATCGGTTTTTAACCTGTGTTAGGATGTTTAACTACAGGAGAGCTGTGTGCTGTATACAAATTAACTTGTGCAGTTGTGCCCCCCCGCACGCACGCACACACGCACACACAATCATGCTTGTATTCAGTGTGCATGTCTGACAGTGTAAGACAAGTCATGGGTGGCACTTTCTTTGGGGACAAGGACAGTAGGGCAGCCTTTCTGACAGAAAGTCACCCTGTCCTCACTGGTCTGGTTACTCTTCATCCCATGGAATGTTCCGCCTGCATAATGACATCTCTGGGGGACAGATCTGCAAAGTTATATACTGTAAAACTGACAAAGGGCTGCTCAGTGTGTGTGCATGTGTGAGTGTGTGTGTGTGTGTGTGTGTGTGTGTGTGTGTGTGTGTTTGCGTGCTATTGGATGTCATGCTGTGGTGCTTTACCTGATAGATGCAACACTGCCTTACTGATAAATTCATGCATGCTGGCATTGCACACAGAACGGTTATGGAATCTCTGGGGCAAGCAGCTTTGTAGGATCCAAAGATGAATGTCTGAAGCCCTTTGAAGCTTATCAAAAAACCCACAACATGGAACCTTCCAGACCAAATGTGCTACCTGTCAGGCTGGTTTCAACCCAAATGCAACTGACAGAAGAACACCGATAACATTGCTTGCCTCCCCGCAGTAAGGCAGAGCGGTTCTGTGAGAGCCCGAGACTTCCCCGTTTCCCACAGCGACTTGAAGGGCTTTCCTCGCCTAACGTCCAATCAAGCATTCCGCACAGCAAACCAGTGATCACTGGCGGGAGGTTAACTTGAAGCGTCAATCCTTCTCAGCTCAAATGCGCAAGGTGAAGAAAAGAGTCTACACAAACATCCATCATCGTACACGGGTCGCATATTCCCATCAACATTCAGAAGCGCTCTTTTAAAACGTGGGCAGCTCACATGTATATATTTTCAGCAGCTGCAACGCAATGCGTTTTGTGGTGTTCGGACCAGCGTTACTGTGAGACGAGGTAGTGGCACATTAATAATGTAGCATGTTTTAATAATATAATTCGTCGAAGTGCTGCGGGTGTTCTAACGACTTGTCCCACCTCGTGAGAATGTCTGAGAATGAACCCTCCATTTGTCCCACTTTATCAGATAACCCTACCCATATGAATGAACGTGTAGTTTTGATAATCAAAAATCCTACAACACACAACAGGGTAACACAGTTTAACTGGAACCCGGCGCAGTCCATGCTTATTAATTAAGAGGAGCGTTTCCGCAGCTACGGGCAGGGCTGGTCTGTGTGATGCTGCGAAGTAGCACTGCAGAAAGGCTTTTATTGTGAGCACCCCCGTGTTCAAAAGCTGTTTGTGAATTCAACATGTGTCTTCCGTTTATACAAAGAACAACCACCAAGTAAGGGGGAAGAGATCTGAGATTCAATTTTCTGAGTAGATTGAAAGCCAACATAGATGTCAACTCTGAAGAAATAACTTTGGGGATTGAATTTCAGACGTCACAGGGAGACGTTGCCGATCGGAATGTGCTGGACAGCTGGCTGATCGTAGTGGGGAAAACACTTAAAAATACAGTATAATAAGCACACGCTATTTATTAAACAAGTGTTAAACCAGTTCTGGGGGCAAGGACATTCTTTTACACAATATAGCTGTTTTCCCAGCTGAAAAATGAGCAGCTGAATACGAAGACATTTATCTTCAACACTTAAGCATGTAGACAAACCAAGAACACAATACTGTAGCAGCTGTGGGTAGCCATTGAACAGGACACAAGTGAATGTATCCAAACTCTCTTTTTTTACTGCCCTTAGAAAGGACACTTAGGCAGATCGTATACACAATCACCCGAACACTCACACCAAGGACCTGGGGCAAGGGGTACGTTCACACACTCATACACACATAGTTCATAGTTCTGCCCTGGTGAAGGCGGCCCTGCAACAGGCTCGTCCACCTCAGTTTGTGGAGCCCTGGGGTGGTAGGGGGCTAGCCTGTCCCCATGCACAACCACTGTACAATTCCCAGGGCCCACATGCACCCTGTAAACAACGTCCCCCAACCTGCCCGACACCAAATGCGGTCCCTGCCATGACCAGGGAGCTTCGGGCACAGTCCCCTACGGCAGCGCGGGTTGTACAGCCATACCTGGTCATCTGGCTTGAGAGGTGCACCATGGCAAAAGGAGTCATATATGCCCTCTTCTGCCGTAGTCCTGCTGAGGCCAGATGTTCCCGGGTTAGCTGGTGCATGTTGTCCATACGCCGCCGCAGCTCACGAACATACTCCGGGGCCGATGCTGGTTCAGAGCCGGGAGCACACCCAAACACCAGCTCCACTGGCGTGCGTAGCTCCTTACCCAGCACCAGCATGGCCGGAGTGAAGCCTGTGGACTCCCAGGCCGCGGTCGATGGCTAGCTGTGCTAGTAGGGTGCGGTTAAACCGCTCGGCAAGCCCGTCACTCTGGGGGTGGAGTAGAGTTGTCCTGGTCTTTTTTATCCCCAACAACCGACACACTTCCAACATCACAGCTGACTCAGTGTTGCGCCCCTGATTGCTGTGTAGGTCCACGGGCACTCCAAATCGGCTCAAAAATTCTTGCAACAGTTTTTCATCTGTAACAGTTACGCTCTGGTCGGGAACTGCATACACCGCAGGCCACTTCTTGAAATAATCCATAGCCACAATGATGTAGCGGTTCCCCATGTTGGTGGTGGGGCACAGGCCCAGAATGTCCATCCCCACTCGGGAGCACACCCAAACACCAGCTCCATTGGCGTGCGTAGCTCCTTACCCAGTATCAGTATAGCCGGAGTGAAGCCTGTAGCACCCTCCTCCTCTGTGCTGTCCCTCCGCATTGTTTCTACCACCTCGCTCTCTGTGCCATAATCCTCTGCCCAGGCTGAACGCAGTCTTCTCCTGTGCCTCTGGAGCCAGTTCCACCTGCCAATAACTGCTCCTCAGGTCCAACTAGCTGAACCAGCTGGAGCCTGAAAGCGAGTCCAGCGCATTATCAATACGGGGCAGCGGATAGGTGTCCTGCCTTGTCACTGCATTGAGCTTCCAGTAGTCCATGCAGAACGTCCACGAGCCATTCTTCTTCCTGGCTAGGACCATGGAGGCAGCCCACGGGCTCACCCAGCATCAGCATAACCGGAGTGAAACCTGTAGCACCCTCCTCCTCTGTGCTGTCCCTCCACGTTGTTTCTGCCACCTCACTCTCTGTCTCAGCTGTCTTCTCTTCCAGTTGCTGGCACTGTTTGCACATCCCTGGCCTCGGGTACCATGACAGTGAATCAGTGGTGTTGTGCAACCACCTCCCTCTGTGTTGAACCACAAAATCAAAAGATTGTACTTTCTCTAACCATCTTGCTTCTTACCCCTCCGGCTCCCTGAAGTTCAGGAGCCAGGTCAGAGAAGCGTGGTCAGTCTGTAGGAGGAAGCGGTAGCCATAGAGGTAGGGACAGAAGTGGGACAGCCCCTTCACCACTGCCAACAGTTCGCTCCGAGTAACGCAGTTGTTTCAAAGCGAAGGTGAGCCGTTGCACTGCCAAAGTTGGAGGCATGGACAAGTAAACCGTCCAAACAGACAATGCAGCTGCTTTCTGGGATACCTGCCAGCACTATTGCCATCAGTCGCTCGAAGGTGGCGGTGGCATTACATAATTCAAAGTGCGGAATGCAGAAGTGCCATAGTCCTCTGCCCAGGCTGAACGCAGTCTTCTCCCGTGCCTCTGGAGCCAGCTCCACCTGCCAATAACTGCTTCTCAGGTCCTACTAGCTGAACCAGCTGGAGCCTGAAAGTGAGTCCAGCGCATCATCAATACGGGGCAGGGGATAGGTGTCCTGCCTCGTCACTGCATTGAGCTTCCAGTAGTCCATGCAGAATCTCCACGAGCCGTCCTTCTTCCTGGCTAGGACCACGGAGGCAGCCCACGGGCTCATGGAGGGTTCAATGATATCCGCCACCACCATTTCCTTGACCTTCCCCTCTGCTGTGGCACGCTTCAACAGCGGTTGAAGTTGTAGGGGGCGAAGCTGGATAGGGGTAGCATTCCCCGTATCTGGTGCTGTACCAGCCCGGTATGTGTACAGTCTTCATCCCTGGCAGCGAAGATGTTGGCAAACTCGCTTAGCAGTGCTCTAAGATGGGTTTGCTGGCGCTGTTCTAGTCCTTCGCAGCTGCGCGTGAACAGCTCATCAATTGCTGCCCAGGTGGTTGGAGACGGTCCACTGGTGGTTTTGGCGAACTGGCTAGCATCGCCAGACTTGGCAGGGGGCCTCAGGGCACGGCAATTGGGCCGTCTCTTAGGTTGAGGTGCAGAGGCAGTGGACAGGGGGATGGTGGTGTTTCCCAGGCGCAGCATGTGCTTCTGCAGATCCAGGATAGTGTTGTGTCTGACGAGGAGGACCATCCCCCTGATGCAGTCATCCTGGATGGGGGCTATCCAGAAATCGTGCACAATGGGCATTCGTCCCAGAAGCACACACACATGCGCCTGCGCCCGAGCATGTCCACTGTTTCTTCTGTCACTGAGCGCAGGCAGGCCTGGTGTTGTCCCTTGCAGTCTGGGGGTGAGGGTCCTGTCTCCGGAAGCAGCCCCACCCTGGTTGTTGGAGGGTCATAGCGCCGCTGTCAATCAGGGCACGGCAGTGGACACCCTCAACACAGCAGTACAGGAATGGGCTGTGGAAGAGAGCTCCTTCGCTGTCTTCCTGAGGAGCTTTGGAGATGTGGGGCAGCGCTTCCCTCACTGTGCTCCTGCCTGCCCTCGGTATGGGGCTGTGCAGACCAGGGCACCGTGACCGCACTTTCTGCAGCGCCAGCGGAGTGGTCCCCCCCCCCCCACTCACTTCCAGCTGCTCTCTCTCTTCCCTGATGCAGCTGATATGCCTGTTTGCACTCGCTGTCTTCCCCCTCCACCTCTACTGTGTGAACAGTGGCTGTGGGCTGGAGGCAGGGCGCGTGGACTGCCTCAACTCGCTCTGCGTGGGCGTGGTTCAGGCTGCGCAGGGAGAGAAGTCGGACCTACTCTTGCAGACACTCAGGCAGCAGCATTGTTTTGAGGTTCCCAATGCCTGCGTCACACTCTAGATCCAGGTCCAGCAGTGCCTGAGGACTTTCCCCTCCAGGGCAAGGGCGAGGCGGACTGCGACGATCTCATCGGTTCAGCCATTAGCCTCAGCTACAAGCCCCAACTGGACCACGTAGTGCTCCCACGGCTTCTCCACGCTGTACTTGGGGAGCTTTACCGGCGCTGGCGTGTCCATGACAGCTTGTGTACTCATCCCGCTCTCAACATCAGTGTAGCGGCTGTTGTTAGCCATTGAACAGGACACAAGCGAGTGTAGCCAAACTCTCTTTATTACCACCCTTAAAAGGACACTTAGGCAGGTTGTATACACAATCACTCGAACACTCACAACAAGGAACTGGGGCAAGGGTTACGTTCACACACTCATACACACTCAGGGTGGATTCAACTATTTACAAAGAATGCCGGGAAAGTGCATAAACCTTCCCAGCTGCTGTCCATTGGTCGCGGCACTGGCATTACAATATATTTTGTTCACTAAACTGAAAGTACATGTAAACAGATCCTTTGAACCCCTGAGACATTCTTTCTCCAGGAGAGGTGGTACAGGTAGGCAATAAATTACAAGTGAATAATGTGCAATATTATCAGGCTTGCATCTTATGGGCAGAGTTTATGGCATCTGATGTTGTTGCACATTATTTAGCAGCAATCTGGTTCGACAGTGCATAATTATTTGAAAGTCATAAATAACGTTGTAATACGGCTTGCACTCAATCAGGCTTACTGTATCTTTGACTGTGCTGTTTAATATAGAGCAGGGTTTACAGCGGCAGGTTCTTAGGAAATTAATTCAGGCAAAGTATTTTGAGCCATGACTTTTATAGTGCGATAACAGCCTGGGCCATTGAGATTACCACGAACGAGATCCCTGAGACTTTAATGTCTCCTTTTTTCAATTTCCATTTTTCACTGTCAAGGTTTGTTTATTTTTAATCTCTTTTGTTATCCGTCATATATTTTTTTTTTAGATCACAGAGCTCCTCTCGCTGGGATGAAAATGCATTGCTAGGATTTAATAACTTGTTCTTTTACAGATGAGAAACAGCGGAATGGCTGTCTCTTATCAATCACCCCGGTAACGGCAATGCATTTTCACCTTTTTAATGTAGGAAATTTTTAATCTCATCCATTTTAGCTCTAATGCTTCATTGTCCAGCCAGTTTTTTTAAACAAGGAAATACATTAACATTGAACAAAGTCCAACATGGTAAAATTCAATACCTTGTTATAGCACTGAGTGTGGTTTAAGGGTCTGATTTTAACCCATCACCTTTTGCTACACCTCCTGTGTTGTCACTAGCTTGTCAGACCACTCAGAAAGAAGGATAACCTCCTTACTATTGTGGTCCATTCTACTGATAAATACAGGTTTGGAAAAAATGTCTAACAGCATTCATATGTACACCAGCAGGCACATATTTTTCCTCTGTAAATGACATTGGTTACCATGGTAAATAATGTAATTCTGTCTTTTTTGTCTTTGCTGTCAGTGTTACCTGTACTCATCCTTAACAGTCAGCTTTGAAATAGATGGAAGTCAAGACATCTTGTGATCTTGTGGGGTTTAGCTGCAGGCGGCTGGTTTGTTTTCTGCTAACAGGATGAGAAGGGCAGCACTGCTAGCTTCTTGCAAAAACAGTGTTGCATTCCACGTGTTGGATGAGTTGAGTCAACACTTTAGGACCCTGGGGGAATCGGGCAGACGACACTATTACTGATTTAATTTACGATTGGCTGGTCCACTTCAAAGTAATGCAACAATGTAGCGAAATTCAATGAACAAAAGACTGTTTTTGCTTAATTTCAAATGACATTGTGATCACTGCAGAATAAGGGACGGAGCCACATTTTTCCACTAGATGTTTAAGTCTATTTCTACACAGCAAAAGAGGAAAATTCCAACTCTGCACAGCAAACACTCTGCTCGTTCATGTTTATAATTTTTCTCAGAGAATTTGAACTGTTCTGTTGAAATATTAATTTGGTAAAAGACACCCCCTTCAGACGATCACTTTCTTTGCTTGTGTTTCCGCCTTGATTTTTATTAGTAGCTTGGCCCTCTGCTGTCTGTGCAGATAAATTCCTTTCCCAACTGACTACTCTCTTGTGCTGCCACAATTGGGGGAAAACCACAGTCTCGTATTGGTCGAGACAAGACTGGTTGATTAACAAAGTTAAAAGCGACCTGGGAGTGGAGGACTAGATGAAACAAATGGAACTGAATATTCAAAAATGAAATGCCTAGAGCTTTAAGCACAAGGCAGGTTGTTGATGGAGATGATGCATGTGTGGGGCACTGTTAAAACCCTGCAAGCTGGCCTCAGCTCAGACTCACAAGTTTTCCTTCCCCTTTTACAGCGTCATGCGCTCAAGTGCCAAACCTGAATACGTTGCCCCCCCGCTATCCGCCCATAGCGGAGGTGAAGTACTGTTGCTTCTGAGCGTAAGTCTATTTACGACGTAATCATCTACAATATGAAGAAATCACAGGAATGATGATCATTTAGATTTTGCCACCGGTTGTGTCCATTTTCTCCTCAAAATTCATCACTGTGAATGTTTTCCCCACGGCCTCTTCATTTGCGTTTCTTCTCTCTCCTGTTGTTTCCATTCTCTTTACTTGCAATGTGTCGTGTGGACAAGTCATATCGTAATGCTTCCATCGTTTTCTGAGCACATATCGATGACACATGTTAGGGGTTGACCTCTGACACTTCCCCTTCGACCTTCCGTGACTTCAGTCAGCATTTGTTTTCTTTCTGCACTCATTACAGCTCGTTTTCTTTCACTGCAGCTAAGCTCTACTTCCTTCATTTGTCGGTTGTGACCTTCTGGTACATTCCGATGACAACAAGCTAGCAGCACATCTGCCAGCGTCTTTTCGCATGGAAAAGGTTATTTCTCACACAGTCTGTTGTACTTTTAAAACTGCTGCCTAGTGTGATGGTTTTTTTTTTTTTTTTGAATTTTGTTCTTTCAGTGGGGGTTTTGTGGTGTGTGACAGGTTGACCTTATGATAACTGTACCAGAATAAATTTGTTATAATAATTTTGTCGTCTGATAAACTTTTTTGCATGCATTTTAGTAATACCAAACACTTCAGAAATCCATGTTCTGCATTGTGGTTTTGTTGTGATTTCATTGAACAATTTTTTTAGCAATAATTCTGCTGTATCACAGGTTATTCATTTTAATGTTTAATTGAATACTATTATGTTTAGAATTTATTTATTTTCTAATATTTCAAAAACAATATTATGTGGATCATAAATGTTTGATAGATTTTAAGAACGTTTCCTATCTGTATATTTTTAAAAGGATCAAACACTTGTATGCTATCAATTAAAATAAAGTTCTGGTCATTTAAACCCTTTTTAAAGTAATTGCATAATATTCATGAAAGTTTAAAATTGCATTAGTTCAGAAAAGGCTGTTTGTAAGGGTAAATGCTTTTTTTCTTATAATATATGTGCAGTGAACGGTTTTGCACTAAAATGAATAATTAAATTAAGAACCAAATATATATATATATATATATATATATATTTCATAGCAATAAATAATATGTCAGTATTAAATATTTAGTTTTCTCGAGAACATGGTTGTTTGTTTTTGAGATTAAATGTGTGCATATTAAATATGTTTAAAGGCATCAATGCAAGACCTGCTTCATTTGCATATTAATTTCTTATTAGATTGGTATCACGTTACATGCCTGAACTACACCCAGTGTACCTTTACAGCTGGAGGAGTGATGCTAGCTGGCCCCTCCCACTTCCTGAAATGCCTGGAATGAAGGCTTGTATGGACGTTAACTGTCCCATTGCGTGAAGGTAGAGATTGGAAGATGTGGTTTGGGCAGAAGGATGTAACATGTAGCCCAAAGTACTTAGATTGACATAACTATTAACCACTTGTTGTCACCATAATCGGACAAACGTTGGATAAACAAAAACATTTTAAAAGTCTGGCTCAACGTGAGACCTGGAGTCTAAAAATGTGATCCCAAGGTGATCTCAAGAAGGTGATCCGAAGACTTGAACCGGGTACATGTTTGATAACGGTCCGCTTTATTGTGGGGGGGTGCGTACAATCTTCCCAAAGATGCAGTTTTTTGGATGGGAACCCACAACAACATGAGGTGAGGAAGAGAGGAGCAGAAAAAGAAATATGGAAGCAGGGGCACACGTTTAGCCTTAGACGTGTGTATGCACAAGCCATGATGCTAAGAGCCGTTCCACCTGCTTGTGTGCACAGACGCCACTCTACTCACGAACATCTGACTTGCAAACATTCGCAGATACGAATGGCCGCTGTAAGTTCAATTTTTGTTCGGAGAAAGGATCTGGGGAGCTGCAGCTAAAAAATGTTACGTGCGCGGCTCTCCAGTCAGGTACAACGTTTGCCCGCTAAATACGCCGGACAGCACGTACACGTACGTGTACACGTACGACGGAGTGCTCTAAGATTTATCATGATTTATCGTGAATTATCCAGTGCATCAAGTATCCATAACGGTTGGTGAAAAGCGTCACGCTAGTGATGTTATTGGTAGCGCTAAAAAGCGACAAGCCGCCTGAACGCAAAGGTGGTGATAATTATTATTATAATAATATAATTATTATTGTTATTACTACTACAATTCATTAACATAATTAATGCTTTTTTGTTCTTTTTATTGTGTTTTTAGGATAAGACAACAAACCTTTTATGTTTTAATGCTATAGGAATGTTTGGTAGGACCACACGTAAAGCGTTCATTGAAATTACGAACTTATGAACAATTCACCCTATGAACGGCCTCTTGGAACACAACTCATTCACAAGTTGGGGAGTCTCTGTACCATGCGCTTCTTAACATGCATTCCAAAACACGGGTGTCGTCATGCGTTCATGCCAGCGCACGTTTGAGAACATGCGTCTCAGCGAACACGTTCCTTTGTGCCCTCCGGGACCACGGACGCTGCTCATCACAGACGTTTTCAAACGGAAATGTAAAGTAGCACATTCCGAGCGTCTTATCTTTAAATATGTAACTCGAGGTGGATTTAATTAAACTTGAAATGGTAGAATGTCGGCGAAGAGAAACAGTAATGGAACAGGAGTCATTATCATTAATTATGATCTTTTATTCTTTAACACGTTGGTTGGAAGCCTACCTGCCGTGTCTTTTGTTGCTGTCGTGTGGAGACATCGCTGAGATCAGACAGTCCCTCCTCTAATTTCAGCCCCCTCCCCAGCCCCAGTTCTCACATGAAACATAACCTAAAAGTTGCAGTAATAATGAAGTCCCCAAGGTTTCTAATTCTTAATATTCTTTGGTCTGTTGAGGTGCCTTAGGACCAGGGGGGTTTCTAGCTATTGGAAAGATCAGGGGCCAAGTCAGGTTTGCCTGGGGCTTGTCTGTTGCTTTGCTATAAAACCCCTCCTTTTTCAAGGTGGACATATTCAGGGGCTTGGCTTGAAAAATACGGGGCTGAAGACCCGAATGATCAGACATAATGATGCCACTGGTCACTGGACTAATCATGAGATGAAAACACTTTACAAGCCACATGCTTGAAGAAGATGAAAACTGAAGCCTGATTACATTGGTCTTACTACTTTACTTGTTTTAATGGCAGCCTGGTGGCTCAATGGGTAGAGCATCAGGCTGGGATGTGGAAGTCTCCCAGTTTGAATCCTAGCATAGCCAGGTGTGTCCTTGAGCAAGACACTGAGAACTAGCTCTCTGGGTACTGCATGTGGCTGGCAGCCCACTGCTCCCCTCAGGGGCTGGGCTAAATGCAGAGAAGCAATTTCCCTCTGGGACTAATAAAGGATAACAAAAAATAATTGTTCTCAGGAATATCAGTAGCACCCCCCAAAACAACCTTTAGTGACTAAATTACAAAACAAGTAAAAATTTGTGCTGTAACACACCCTCACAACTGATTGCGGAAATGTTTATTAGCTTTGGACAAAGAGTTTATATTTTTACAATAAAAACAACAGTGAAACTTGGCTTAATGATTTGGCAATAATGTATTCTGATTGCTGGTGACATTCAATAAGATAAAAAAAGCATTACTTGAAGCTCTTGTTTTCAGCTATTAAGCCCTTGTTATTGACTTTGGAGAGTTCTATTATTGTTCTGTTACAGTCATCAGCAGACGAATTACCCTTTAATTGGAGCTTTCTTAACACCTATTTATAGACCACTAGTGGATTCCATTTAGCAATGGAGTGTAAATAGAGGTTGTCATGCCAGCTCCTTACAACTTCATGTAGTTGTCACACAAGAAGGGATCGAGCCAGTCCCATAAAACTAACCCAGTAACCAATCCAGTAACACCATGACACAATGAGAACCAATCCTGTAACAATGACAAAAAATAACCAATTAAAACATGCAATGGCAAAGAGTCAGTCCAATCATGCAGTAACAGAAAGAGAACCAACAACACTGGCATGACCGTTCTGTTAGCTATTAACTGTCACTTATATTTAATGAACATGTGCAAAATGTCAAACTACAGATGCATTTTGTAGCCAGTGAAATTTATGTACTCCAGGGACTGCATGGTGGGGCTACGTAGGGTAATGCAACATGAACAAAAGCAGTTTTTAATAGTGGAGGAGCGATATGGAATTACAATACCCTTGGACATTTTCCAGCGAGACATTCGTAGGGTGAAAGGTTACTGTGTAAATGAGACGAACAAGTATTTCCACAGACTTCAATAAAACAACTGCTGTAGTGCTGTCTTTTGCTGGTATGTTATGTGGAGAATGGCAGTGAGAGTGGAGTACGGTTTCCTGTACGTGTGTGTGTGTGTGTGATGATACCACAAAAATAAATAAGAGACAGGTTCTTACAAAATACTGTAACACCATGTTGCCTTTCCCTGTGCGTTTCCTTCCCGATGATACATCAGGAATCCGCTTGCCATGTGACAGCGATTTAAACACATCAGCCACTGCCAGTGCAGCTCAGTAGTAGAGGCTACGGAAATTGAATTCTTGGTGTCCAATTTGGCTTTGAAGCCTGGCAGCGTAACATATACTGACTAAGCTGAAAACAATCAGAAACACGTTTATGCTGTTGTTTCTGACGCTGCGTTTTCCCTTCATTTTCTCAGTGGCGATGAGTCATCATCTGGCATCTATCCATGGATGTGGAGCAGAAAGTATCTGTGGAATCCAGCGGAACAGAAAGCCTAGACCTGCCGATCCCATTGGTGGGGTGGCAAACGAGGACGGCGTTTCTTGTTTGTGAGCCTGAGAAAAATACTCTTGGAGGAAAAGTTAGGCAGGTGAAATAGAGACAAAAACAAGTTTGATTTTACAAAAATCTGATACGAAGCCAGTGGATCACCCTTGCTGTGAAATACTCAGACTCCGGGCCTTCTGCAGCTCTGAGGTAGAAGAGCACTTGACACGTAGACTTTCCCAGCTGAAGTCCTGTTTGATGAAACTCCATTTATACAAGCTTACCTGCTTTACGCTCTTCCAGAAATTTTCAGGCCACAAAATGATTATCCATTATATTTTCTTTGTAAATGTTCATTAGGAAAAGTAAAACATTCACCCACATAAATAGTTAGTATTTATATATATATATAAAGCGCTTTGAGGCATGCTGTTGCGAAAGGCGCTATATAAAAATAAATTGAATTGAATTGAATTGAATATATATGTCTGTTACCTCTGAGTTCCTTTAATTCATTAAAAGCACAGGAATAAAATTAACAATCATCCGTCCGTCCTTCCATCCATCCATCCATTCTCCCCGCTTATCCAATTCAGGGTTGTGGAAAGCCTGGAGCCCAACCCAGGAGGCACAGGGCGCAGGGCAGGGGACACCACAGGCAAGGCGCCAACCCCCCACAGAAATTAACAGTAAATTTTTTATTAATTTGATTCATTGATTTATATTTATCAATGATAAAGGGTTAAGATGTTTTGCCAGTATTTCATAGGTTCACATAAAGTTTGACAAATATGAAGCAAATTACAGTATATACCCACATTTTTTAACAGTAAACATTATAGGTAGATATATCTAAATGATGTTAGGGTTAGGTAATTTATGAAATTATACATTTTATACATTTCTGTTTTGGTTGGCTAAATTCTACTTTTTTATACACCTTTTAATTGCTTTTACAACCTTTAATTTGTAGAAGGTTGTCCAGAACAATAACAGGCAATATATCTAATAGCTGAATGCCCAGACCTTTGTTTCTTTTATCAAACAAACCCAGTCATTCAGCTTGAAAACATAACTCAGCACTTGAAACAAAACTGTTTTGTTTTCTTTAAATTTCTTTTAAAACAATGCATTTCGGCATGTAAGAGTAGTGCACCATTGTAAATCTTATTCACTTCATTGTACGGCTGAAAGGAGCAGGTCACCTGGGCAGTGGAACAGTATTATCAGCCAGCACACATATTACAGACCTGAGCGTTTGACGCGGTACTGACCCTCTGTGCTCGCGTGCCAGCCCTTTCTATCATTCTGTGATGGAAGAGAATGTCTGCGATGTGGCACTGCGTTAACCTTGGGAATGAGCGACTGGCAGTTGTGGTGTGCTGTTTGTGACAGGGTCAGAGGAGCCACGCTCACTTTCAGCCGGTCCCACGCCTCAGTGGCGTCATGGCGTCTGCCCCTTGCTCATCTGTGCTTGTCCGAGGCCCTGAGGGGCTGCGGGGAACATGAGTTTAATACACCTGGATGCGCATGATTTGGGGTGCTCACAAAGCCGGCTGTTGTTCTAGAGATGGACACCCCCCCGTTGACTGGTCTGGCTAGCGTTGGGAGGATCCTGGTCGCAAGGTCCCGATGGTAACCGAAGAACCCACAACAGGTCCACTGCACTCTGACTAACAAGGAGCCATTGTGTAAGGTCTATAAGCATTCCTGCGTTACCTCAATAACATTACCATCCTGCAAGCCAATCAGGCATGAGGGCAAAGATACTGCAAATGGCGTCCTGTAAAAAAAAATTCACAAAGAGGCGGCTTTCACAATGCGCTGCTCAAATGTTATTCAATCCTTCAAATGAGACAGGACTGTGCCGCTACCCAGAGGGATGCACGGAGCCAGTGTGGGGACAGACAAAAAAAGGTCTCATCCAGAGACGTGTTCCTTGAGAACCGAGGATTGGTTAATGACGTAAAATTAGTCTGAGTGGCCCCATTTACAATTGCAAGCTTTTGCATCAGCGTTCTTTGGGTCGCTCTCTTTTTTTGTGGAAAAAAAAAAGTAAAGAAGATTGTTTACAAAAACCCTCCAGTCAATAGGCACTGAAACTCTGACATGGAATGTGACAGATTACATACCGTATAATGTATAAAAATGCACGCAGAAGAGAAGATGATTCAAGTAAACTTACTCTTTAAAATGAGTTACAGTCCCTAACGAAGAAAAGAGGAAGAGAATGATGGCATAAGTGCCCCCGCAGATGGATTAACATACCAGGCAGCGAACTTGGGCAGAGTATTTACTCTGGATCGCTTCTGCAAATGTTAAACCATGAAATGGGATTTAACTGTATTCTAATCTGTGGCCAAAACTGCAAGTCACTCATGGTTTTTGGTTAAACAAATATAAGCATTAAATTGTTAAATTTGATATTACAAATGCTTCTCATATCACTGCTGCTATCAATAAAAATAAATAAATAAATAATAATAACTCTTTATTCATCTCTGTAGCTCTGCTGAGAAACCATACACACTAAGATTAAAACACAGTTGAAAATGGTTATTAAACAAAGGAAGAACTAAAAGACATCAACTATGAAGTCAGACATGATACAAATGACAATCACATTTGCAGCTGCTTTGACGCAGAACCTATTCCACAGCTTCATTCTGGCCTGCAACAGGACTGACTAGGTCACACGGTGCTGTGCTACAAGATAAGATTCTCTCAGCCCCTCATGTTAGAAGCTTACAGGAGTTTTATGATATTGCCCTTTAGGCCAGAAACTCAATTGCATGGTCATCAGTATCAGTGTGAGCATCAGGTAATGTAGCGGTTAATAGTCTGGGAGAGTGTCCAAAACACCATGGGTTAAGATCAAAGGGAAGAGGAGGGCCGACGGATTTGATTTGCCCACACTTCTTCAGTAAATATCCTACCATAAAGGAAGGACAAGGTGCTACTTGTAAGGCATCGCGGAGAGAGATTGTTGTGAATAATGCTGAGCTTTGGTTAGAGTACTGAGAGTCAGGAGGAAACAGTTCATATTGCACATTTTCCCGCGTCTCCAGGAACGCCCTGACTGCAGCCGTTGGGACTAATGGCCACCCTTCTGGTGAACTTGCGGGAATGTTCGTGAAGCTGCCGGGGCGAGATGCTGAGGTGGGACAGAACTTGGAGAAGGATGTGGAAGTGACAGCCAAGAGAAACTTGGTTTGCCTCACTCTGGCATACCGGCAGCCGTGCATATTATCATTAAGGTAACGAAGTGTCAGGCGCGGGGCGGAACGTCGGCGTTCTGCGCCGAGGTGCCGCTGAGGCTGCCGCTAAACACCTGCTGAACTTTTCAGGAGTCTTATTTGATTTATTTTTAAAAACATCAGTATTCTGAAATCACAGTTGCTGCAGTCTGCTCATGGAGGTAGTCTAGGACTACATTGTTTTGTTGCTGATGAAGATTATTCAGCATCCAACAAGAAGGGTTTTGGAGTGATGACTCCTTATTACTGTGCCGTTTATCTTTGAAGTATTTAATTTGGTGCCCTTGAGTGTAACAGGGAAGTAAGGGTGTAAATACTGTAAAAATATTTTTTATACATTGCTATTTCACTTCTCCTCTCCCAAGCTAACACAAATTCTTGTTATTATCATATGTGCTCATACAGCATCTAAGAAGCCACTGAGGTTAAATGACAAACAAGCACGGTAATCTACAAAAATAATTAAGCATTAAAGTTAAAAAGCATCAAAGGTCAGAGCATCGCTGCAATAGTATGCAATATAAGTCAGAATCATTTGAGAATAAATTACGGTGTGTATATATGATTGGAACTTAAGGGAAAATCTGCTGTTATTGCATTTGAGCGTTTTCACGCAATTAAAAACAAAGCAGGGGGCCTCTTTTCAGAGCAATTTGTGCTGTGCGCTTGTGCCTCAGCAGTTCCCTGAAAACACGCATTTGAGTGCTTCTGCACGTCTCAGACAGTTATCTGCGTAATCTCCGCTTACGCTCTCGTGGGGCATTCGCCAAACGGACTCGGGGGGAGCCGCTCGTTTGTAATTCTGCTGCCAAAACAGATCTTCCTGTCTTCGGTCTGTATTTATCACTTAGAATCGTAGAGATCACCGTAAACCTCCTGTAGAGTGAGAAGGCATCTCTCACGCTGCTCTGCAGAATCGCCGTTATTGATCTTCATCCCTTTACGGGGCCAGCAACTCCTCTTTGCTAGGAATCGTTTTTTGAATGACCACCACAGGCCCCGTGACAGATAGAAAACAACACCCAAAGTTGGTAGCGTGCTCTTAGAGCCCTTCGAAGGGAATCAATAGCCCTGTTTGTCACTGCGAGCCCTTTGGGCAGAGAAAGGCAGCATCTGTTTGTTGCTTTGCGTAGAAGCACCGAGTGAGGGGCTCATAATTAAATTTAAACTACTAGCGGAGCACAGCAAACGTCAACCCTTGACATGATCTCTTTAGTCAACTGCAGGGCTGTTATTAATAATGCTGCACACTGAGGTAGTGCAAATACACAGGTTCATATATCTTTATGTGGTTTCTCTTTCTAATTGCCTTTTAAAATTATGTTTTACTTACAGAGCCGCAGAATTGCTAAGTCTCTACGCTGTCAGACGAGCAGCCGTTTGGCTGTCAGACGAGCAGCCGTTTGGCTGTCAGACGAGCAGCCGTTTTGTAGACCTACTGCCGTGCCTTTCACTAAACATTGCTTGGCCTAACGAAGGATTTCACTTTCAATATGAAGTCGACTGATGCGCGTCAGTGTTGCGAATGCCATATTGGACACAGATGCTGTGATACTGTGATACTTTCCTAGTTCTCTGGAAATCATGCATATATAATATTCGAGTGTGTTCTTAATATCTGTGCTTCCTTATGTCCCATAGGGGTAAATATCCCCTGAATCAGATGAGTGGTGAATGGTACAAATTGTCTTGATTTGAACCTGTTGCTCATTGGTACAGCACTGCCAGAGGGCATGGTGGGATTCCTCTGCTGCAGCAGCTTGTGTAAAAGACATCACAGCAGTTTGACCGCTGTAATAAACGGTGTGTCTGACATGCATTGTGCTCCAGAGAGCACAGTCTGACAAATGCACCGTGTTTACCACAATGGTTCATGCTGCTGCCTGTACCAAGGACCGCTGCTTTTCCAAATGCGGTTACCCACGGCAACAGAAGAGTAAACAACTTCTCATATGTCAGGTCAATGAGAGGTACCACTAATCTCGCTTTCTAGTTGAGTTAAGCACGTTCAGTATGAAGTAACAATGGCCAGTTTGTGTTACATCTAGGCAATACTATTGCATGAGGCCAGAGGAGAGAGATGAATGTCGTATTGTATGTCATTGAGTCAGGGAAATGTACTGAAAAAATATATATATGTTTACAAACCCAAAAAGCAGTATATAGTGAATAAAAATAAACACCAAAGGAGGACACTGGATAAAACTGGAACACAGGAATCTTCAGCTATTAAAAAGACCAGGCACAGATCACAAGTGAGACACCAGGAGGCGAGCAGCCAGTGACACTAATCAGCTGCTGAACAATAGACCAAAGCTTGTTCTCCACTCTTCTATCCCTAAAATGGACAGAGATTGTGTACTCTTCCTCCTCCTTGTCCTCCTCCTCATTACTTCACTGGATTTATATTTTAAAATGGCAGCTTTTATGAAGACAAACCATGGATTAGATTGTGTTTGTTTTACAGAATGCAAATATCGCATAATTCCTTGTAGGGAAAATACAGAATTAACTGTTTAATGATTAATGTTCTAAACACAACGTAGAATAGTGTAGAGTTGAACTGTAGTTTTGTAGAATGCTGAGTTAGTTAGTGATATTGTTTTCAAGACTAGGGGCGATTGACTTTAACTAATTATCAATTCACTCAAAAAATGATGAACATAAACACAGAAGCAGATTCACACAGACAAGTACATGCACACACAGGTATGCGGGCACACGTAGATGGAAACACACTCAGAAACACAAAGAGGTAAAGAGACACACACACAGAAACAGACAGGCATAAGGAAATAAAGAGGCACACACACACACACACACACACTGCATTTATCTGTGGAGTTTCATGGTATATTCCATTTGATATCATGTCCACAGATATTATAATGTTTCATGTATTGTTATAATTGTTCCATGTGTAGCCGTGTACATTTCATATGTATCGGTGTTCTTTCCATGAGTACCCTTGTTCCTTCCCTGTGTAAGCACTTGCCTTCCATGTTTACCCATGTTCCTTGCATGTGTAACAGCACCCCTTCCATTTTTACCCATGTTTCTTCCATGTGTACCCTTGTTCCTTCTATGTGGACCTGCATTCCTGTGAAGCTGCTGGTCCCTTACTCTGCTAACCAACAGGATGTCTGCCCATTAGGCACAGACAGACATGATGAGGTGAAACATTGATTGAATGGCTGCACTCCAAAAACCAGGCCGCAGCTTTCTGAGGGAAAACCACAGGGCATGAATTCCTCAGGAGAAGCAGTTCTGAGATGAGAGCTGAGAACTTGTGAGTTATACCTGAATTAATATCCCATCAAGGCTACTTAGCAACCACACTGTGCAGCATACAAATCAGCTCTGCCCAGGAAAATAAGAAGTTACATTTCTCATTACAATTTAATAGCAAACTGAAAATACAGAAAAAATGCTAAATGCCTACACTTACCTACATTCCTTACAAAATGCAGATTCTTTCTGAAAGGCTTGCAACATAATCCCCATCCTTTCTCTGGTTTTATACTGACACGTAACTACAATATCACCTTATAAAAGGAACAGCTACTGAGTATACAACACCCTCTCCCACACCCAATTACACACCTTATACATTATTGCCTTATACCTTATTGCCTTATACCTTAAAGCACCTTAAACCATGAAGAAATGCACTGTTCAATTTTAAGGGTTAAGCGGAGCAAAGTAATTACGGCTCAGCAAACGATTATGTTAATGAACGAAAGGAACTGTAAAATTGACGCAAACAATTAAAATTAATTAAAAACAACTGTTTGTCCCCCGTGAAGAGTACACAGTTTGCCGTTTTACATGACATGTAAAGCTGAATTAACGGTGCCTGATGGATGCTGTACTAAGGGATTAAAGGCTTAGTGGGGAAAAAAAAAATCATTGCTCATTTGTTTTATTGTTTCTGATAATAAAGATTTAAACAGCAAATGACTGCGTTTTATTGTGCATTTCAGTGGGGGTAATCTTTTCGACTTGAGCTTAGAGATGTTCAGTGACAGTTATGTGCTTGAGAATGTCACTTGATTCCAGAGTCCAGTCAACCCCAAACAAGGCAGCTCCACCCCGGCCGTCGGTTCCACACCAGTAAATCAGTGTAAAAAGTTCTGGCCGGAGCTCATCCTGTCTGGAACAAATGGAGTCCAACACTGCAGAGCTGCCATGGTTGGGAGAATTCATTTTTCAGTTGCAGATTACTCCGAGCAAAAGAATGCATTTACTGGACTGTGACGAGGCCTAAACATGACTAATAACTGCACATTCCACACTGAGGCCAAGTCAATCTGCGCAATAAAGGTGCCCCCCACCCGCCACGCCACTCGGAGACGAAGGCTAGTTTGACAAGGTTACGCCAGCGTTTTGCAGTGATGTGTTCGTCTCGGTGCACGTCGATTTGAAGTCTGAGGGCACGCTCCTTTCTTCTTTTGAGATTAAAGGGCCGCTCGTGTGTTCCACAAAACTCTGCACTTTGGTGACGTTTCACTGAAAGGACCAGAGCGCGAGCCTTTTGCGCCCCTGATCACATTCAGAATGCAAAAGAATGTGCTCCGTGGTATATTGCCAGTTACCTCTATTTCCTCCGAAAAAAGATTGCAGCACGCGATATGCTTATCTTATTGAAAGCTGAAATGACACAACAAACCCCACAATATAAGAGAGATGTACCTTCTATTTCTAGTACTAGCTACGATGTATGATAATGCTATGTTGACGTATTTAGCTGTGATTTCATAGGTCAAAAGCCAAATTACTAAAACTAAGGCATCTCTAGTCACACGCTGCTGTTGAAACCCAAAATTTGTATGCTTTTTTAGTGAAGCTAGCCTACATTCAAGCGGATGAACCTTAGTATGTTATGTTTATTGTTAAATAGCTCACATATAAAGGTCAAACATCAAATAAAGTTTGCTCAGACACTAAAGCATCCCCGAGTCTTGAGAAAAGGGAATGCCATGGCAACCAGTGTTTTTTTAAATTGGTCAAGTCAATATAGCACATGAAAAGCAGGAAATATAGACACGACAATTGCTTTTTTGGGAATCAATACGTGCGGCAAAACAACTTACACAACGGCACACTGATGTCAAATTGTCTTTTATAGCTCACTGTTGCCAATACAGTACCAAATCACGTTACGTAAATACGAATTTATAAGCGGAAGTGTGAAGTGTTTTCGTTGAAATGTAACATTTTTGAAGAAAACAAAAGGAACTCGATCTTATAAATTGCAGCAAACGTAGAGGCAGCTGGTGTATTAAGGAGTTATATTTTGTATGATTTATATTAGTAGAGCATGCTGGCAAGTCACAAACGTATGAAAGACTACAGTCCAATATAGTACTGTGTAATAAGCAACGTGGTAAACATCGATTACTTCATCTGAACATTTTTCGTTTTAGATTTACCTTTAATGATATGGGCCGCGCGCAAAAGAAACAGTGAAATCGCCGATATGGCAGGAAAGCGATTAAGGCGGATTTGTAGTGCTGCGAGGCAGGAGAGAGTGGGCAAAAAGGTAAAAAAAAAAAAAGCAGGGCTGAAGACTCAGTGTAATGAACAGTAAGCCGTCTGTTCTGCGCCTTTAAAAACGTGTGCGCTCAGTGACGAGGTGCGTGCACTCCTGAACATGTGCGCCATACCGATGAGCTCATGATGAACCGGGGCGGGAGCTGCTTAAATCATAACCCATCGATTCACAGCAGAAATATATATATACATGCCGGCGATGAACGACCTTGAAAATATATTTCATTGGTGCAATTTGCGTTTGAAAGTCACGGGCTGCTTTTCACTCTCCGTCGTCGGAGTATGTCATGGGGAAAGAGGAGCGCCATTGGGCTCGTCCTTTTGGTTAGAAGTCATTAAAGTAAGAAGTGTCCGAGCACATAAAAACTACCGTGTAGTGAGGCTGACGTGTTGAAATTCAGTCCATGTCTGAAGTTCCAGTGCTGCCTGTGTGGCTGTGAAGGTAGTACCAAGGTCTATATAAGTCTCATTATACAGACAGGTTTTGATCAAAGCCGTACCCAAAAGATAGTCAGAAAAGGCAGATAATTAACGGTTTAGTCACGTTGGCTTTGCTCACCTCAGTAAGTGAACGATGTGAGCTGTCACTCGTAAGGTTTCGGGAACGCAGTATGTGACCGATGACAGCTGATCAAAGTAAACGGGACAAGGCCTAGTTAGGACGTTTGATGTCGTGAGCACAGGTGCTTAACATGGAGAGAAGACATTGGATGCGATCTGCATGTTTGCAGACAATGCAAGAATGGCGATCTTGCATGCGGCGTTGCTGCACGCAAGGGATGAGATGCAAAAACTGGTTATGAGTAGCAGGTAGGGCTCCTTAGATCAGTGTAAGTGAAAGCAGTAGTTTTATAAAGGGAAGAATAAAGGAGTGTCACGTTAGAAGAAGACTAGGGATGGGTGAAGTTGGCTGGAAGATGATTTGGAAGGGGGGGGGGGGCTACCAGGTGAACACTGATGATAATTGGCAAGGTCTCAGCATGGTCCGTCAAATGGAAGCCATTAGGGTCAAGTCAAGGTGGCTTTCATTGTCATCTCAGCTATATACAGTTGGTACACATTAAAACGAAACAAGCCACTGCTGAGCCTTCTTTACGGTGGAACTAGTGGGACCATTAAGAGGGCTTCTTATGGCTGGAAGGCTGAAAACAGGACCCGCAGCCTACATGGGGGCTCTGCAGATAGAGGGATGGGAAGTGACTGTCACCTCTCAGGCAGAGGTTAGGGCCAGGTCAGCAAGCATATCTCACAGGAATGTTCCCCGTACTGATGGCCCACACAGTAGGTCCAAGTGGAATGCCATTGACCTGATGGCGTTGACCCCAGAAACTAAACAATGATGTAATTTAAATAGTTACATCATAGTGTACTGACAGTGTTGAAAGGATGCCCTGGAAAACAGATATGCTAATGCGCAAGTGTCAGATTACAGGAAGTCTTCCTGAGTTGTGAATGTGTGATCTTTGACGATTTTATGTCTGAGGACCTAGTTTTTCAGGCCTAGGTGTATGTTTGCTTTTACCTGGAGATGTGAGATCTTCACTCGCGCCTCAGGTTTTGATGTGGCTGTTTGACTCAGAAGGTTGGAGGATTTGGGTGGGGAGAGGGTCATTTTATCTGTAAAGAGATCAGACACGACACCGAAAATGTAAAATCGTTCTGCTCCTTATTAAAAAGCAAAATTACCTTAATTATTTTCTCTTGTTTATTTTCAAGTGCTGGCACCTTTCAGATAATTTTTACACATAAATAAATATGGGAGTTAATGAATAAAACATATGTTGACACCTCCTTGCAAATATCACAGGATCCATACACTACTCTGTGTATCCTGCAAATAGGCAGCCCTGGCATTTTCACTCAGAATAAAACAACACGGCGAAATAAAGACTGTGAGGAATGTTTGTTTTTTTGTATGCAGTGCGACGCTGTGAAGTTATCTTCATCCGTTCCTCAGTGCCATAAGAGTACAACTCCTAAGGAATAGACCGAAGACTGAAGAAGCCTTTTGGTAAAAGGTGAAACGTTTCTGCGTAAACGAAAAAGAAGTCCAGTTGACACAACTAAACTTCCAGATAACCTCACCTGGATGACTGAGAATCATCATAGACCTCCTAAGGAATAGATATTATTGAAACTTAATCAGAACTAATACATAAAAGTCAGTCATGATCAAATGGTCGATGTTTGCTCTTATGTAAGTGGTTAGGCTGTATGTTTAAGGATTTATTCATTTAAAATATATTTCTATTATGTAACATATGTAGGTCATTTGATAAAATACCCTAGCGTGTATAACCAAAGTTATACAAATACAGTGGGAATTTATGATTCTGCATGTTGATGATTCAAAGTAGAGTCTATCTACAAATCTCATAGCAACCACAGTATATGCCTTTTCTCTAAAGTATAGTATAATGTGGTATATGTGACTCATAGAAGCTGGAGCCAGAGGCCAGACTGGTGGAAGGGGAAAGATGCATGCACACTAACATCAGAATACACGCCTTACATCAGTTACTTACATGGGCAGTGTCTTAGCACGTGGGGTAACACGTATGTTCAGCACACACAAACCACTTAGGCTCGCTGGAACACAATAAGAGCAGTTGCCATTGAAAATGTCTGTATAGTGAACATTTCCTTAAGCTTCCGCCTAGCAACAGCCGGAAGCAGTACCCCTCCCCCCCAATCTGCTGACAAACATAAGAAAATTCACTTGTTGTAACTGCTCTGCTATGCTTTTCAGGCCCGCAGTGACAACCTTCGTGTACGCCCAGGGGCAAAGAGCGTTTACTTCAGCCTTGGTGTTGGATGTAGGAGCTGGAGGAAATCCATTCCATTTTGTGTTTGCGCTGGATACTCCACCCAGAGTATTAATCCCAAATACATTGTTATCTGTGAGAAGGTAAGAGATTGGAAGACCTTAAAGTAACCAGTGCTTCCTGTACCGAGGTCTCCCTTCGGCAGTACTCTGCATTTACATATGTTAAACAGCTCTCTCGTCATTAATTTGCCAACTTTATTTACTGCTCCGGGGCCTGATTACTGATTGCTTTCATTAACCTGACTTTGCGTGTGAAGACAAACTTGTAAATCTTTGATGCTAAAAGCCATACCTGTGTATCATCACTGAGGCATCTTATGTACGAAGCGAGAATTTGTAATTTGGCTTTGGAACGCGCATGTAATGTCTACAACTATTGTACAATAGCTCAGTCATTTCCAAGTGCAGACTCTCCTGGCTTGCGTAACTGTTGCTTCACCTCTGTTATATAGCAAAAGTCAGCATTCAGTCCATTGCGATATGTTTATTCTATGAACTATTCTGAGCGTGCTGATTTTAAGCCTTGTCTTTCTTTCCCAGTGTTTCCTCACAATTCTCCCCATGGCTTCGTTCTTCTACCTCACCACTGATTTTGCTATCATATTTCCACGAATTCTCTATCTGGCTTAACGACTATGATTTTTCAAGTCTGTGCTTATTGGAATTGGAACTTTTGTGATTCATTACGATTGCACCTAGGCGGTTAGTGACCCGGTTGAAAACCGGCGTGTTTCTTCACATCAGGTGACAGCGTTCCGTTTTCTAAAGCTGTGCCAATTCGCCGTCTCCCCTGTCGACAGGTCTCTGAGAACAGCGTTCAATTGAATCGTCAGTGGCTCGACGGAGACGCTGACACGCTGTGTCCTCAGCAGAAACTGGAGAAGTTGACAGGTGTTGCTTTTTTTTTTGTGCAGATATGCTCGTGTGATACGCTCGTCTGTTCTGGACAAGACGAAAGGCTCTTAGTGTTTGTGCTTGAGCACAAAACACACATGGATTTCACAGACTGCTTACATTAAGACACCTGAATACATTCTGTACAAAACACAAAGCATTGTTTCAATAATGAAAGCACTTGCAACATTTTGTTATCTGTTTCACATTGCTTGCAGAACTGCCATGTACAGTAGATAAAGGCAGTGGGTAGAGAATAGGTTGTGAATTACTGTTAACATTTGGTATGGTGCTGAAAAACACACATACCTATGTGTACTGACTGAATCTCAGACTTTGGTATTGAGCAAAGTGTGTTTTCTGTGCTACTGGGTACTTTAAGGCCAAAGCATTAAACTAACAATGAACTACAAAACATCTAACGAGATGCATGAACCTAAAAATAACAGTTTATCACAAATAAATTATTAAACGAAAAAGTATAAAATTACACATGGAAACGATGCGAAATACAAATATTTGTGCTTCAAGTGTGGTCGATTCACTGTAATTATAATCAGACAGAGCCTGAAAAGAGGAAGGAAATGGAATGGCAACCGAGATGAGAGGAATTATGGGAAATTATGGGAAAGAGCAGACAGACAATGACTGTGCGTTTTAGCTCATTTCTGTTCCGTAGCAGCACAGTGAAGGCACACACGGGTGAGATGTCTGAGTGACAGGAAAACCTGCTCCGAAAGCTATCTAAAACAGCAGAGAGGGACTGCACGATTGGACAGACATCAGAAAAAGACCAAAAACAAAACGCTATTAATGTACGTGTTCCATTAACAGCGGAGCCCAATTCTTCATTAAATCTCAGTGCGTCTTGCAGAGCTCTTAAAACAATTTTGTTATGTCTCCACGTTTCCGTCAGCAGAGGACAGAAACTTTAATGGAAATGATTGCTTACACGTGTATGCCCGTGGAAGATAAGAATTTACAAAAGAAACCTTATCTTTGTTATTTGTGATGATCAAAAGAGAGGGGATTTTCAAAAATACCACTACCATACATTGTGTTTAGTCTGTTTTTTTTTTTTTGATGTGGTAAAACACCCGGCAGCACTAATTAAATCTGAGTTATAATCTGTGCGCACCCAGAGTGTAGATTAGCATGCATATTTATGCAGTTTTTTTTTTAAATTTCCCTGTATAACAATTCTCAAGAATATGACCTGATTCTTTTTTTTTAAATGTATATTTTTAAAGGACATTTATAATGCTTTGCTTTTTAAATTTGCAAATGGACTGTTCTGGAGAAAACATACTCCTTTCTGTGATATTACAGTGCTTGGTGATATAAAAACACTTTTACCTGCTCATGCACTGTGAACACTCTGTAATTCTCTATACAGTGTAATAAAAACTCGAGGAAGATCTTCTTTTCAACTTCATATTTATTACGGTGCATCGTGCAGTTTAACAGAAGCGCATGAGGAAACAGCATAATGAAAATAAAGGGTGAATTTTTTCTCCGCAGTCGTGCTCTGTGCATGTTTACATAGCGCCGGTGACTTTGCAGGAGGCAGGTAAAGGTGTAATGCATCTCCTGCACAGCGTCCTTCATGCCGAATGCAAACATGGCTCTTGGTGCCCGGGCCATGACAACGTGACGCCCATTTACCCACATGTGTAAGTTGTTACCCAGCTTTCTGTGTGTCGCTGTAATCAACTGCCTTCAGCACACACCTGGGAGTTGTGTCCGCTGCTGATGAATGCATCTAAATAAATATTCATCATGTGGGACACAGGCTTGTTGACAGGCACATAAGTAATCAACCCCCCCCAATGATGAAAGTCTTACGCCTCCTTGCCTCTTCAGTCCGAACCCAGCGGTACCCAGCTGCAGGCGCCACATTGGGACGACTGTTACACCAGTGCCATTACTGAGTCATCCCGAAGGGCAATGAGGTCATTATGATGGGGGACACTGAGAAACCCTCCCCAGACAGAAGCCTCTGGAGTTAATGTGCACAGTGGATGAATCCATTAAGCCCCCTGGTATCCGGCAGAGATTATCAGTGTCGCTGCTCCACCAGTGCCAATTCACTCTTTTCAATTCCATTATCTAAACAAAGCTTTGTGGGAACAGGCCCTTGTTAAAGCCCTCTATAGGAGAGCGAACAGCACTAAACCCACCGCTGGGACCCCTTGACTCCCACAGCCGGCACGTTCGTCCTGCCCTCGGTGTTTCATCCAAGTCCTGAAAGTACAAGGGCGATGCTGGTGTGTCCAGGAACACTGAAAAGCGGACAGTCTGCTTCCCTTTTTTTGAGAAGGGCAAGATTTGAGAGGAGAGGGCTCTGATGTTTCATTTATGTAATGAATGGGTGGTGTGTTACTGCTGCGTTAATATAGCTGCCAGGGGGGGCAAGGAGGAGGGGGGGTTATGCAGAGGCCCTCTGCCGATGAGTGCTGACCTTCACATGCACCCGGCACTCGTCTTGATTCCTGCTCCGTTAGCCTGATGTGTGCCGTTGACCTGCAGTCACATGGGAGGAGAACGCGTGCGTGCACGTGAGTGTGCGTGCACGTGTGTGCGTGCGTGCGTGTGTGCACGTGAGTGTGCAGTCATTCCGAGAGCCAGAAATACCATGCGCGGCACGTCTGTAGACATTTAGATTAAATTGAGATCCTTGCTGGATGCTTTTATCCTAAATTAGTTAAAAAAAACCTCTTACTCTTTGGAATAGCTGGGCATTTAGCTGAAACTGTTCTATTCAAATACCTCCCTCAAGCCTTCCACATCAGGAGCCTGATGCTTTGGTTGCCACTCTTCCTGGCAGTGCTCTGCAGCTCTACGATGTAACATTTGTAGTTTCTGCTAATTTTCTCCTGCACAGGGTGAAGCCACATCTTCTCTTCATAATGCTGAGTTATGTTATCCTGTCCGCTCCTGTGAACGGTCCCGTTATTCTGATTAAGCCCACATAGGCAGTTTATGTAGACGTGGAGTAAATTATTCTGTTTTTATTAAATTTTTTTTTGTTTTTAACGTTTTTTTTTTTATTGGTGTCACAAAGAACATCGAAACTGAGCATCTACAGCAGAAATAGCTCGGATTTCAAGATCCACGTTAAAAATTACGGTGTGTATTAGGCTAGACTCTCACAGTACTAGTCGGTCATAGGGAATACTGAGATAGTCGTACCCTTAGCACAATGTGCGGTCAACTTACGGTCAGCAAGTGACATACTCAGCTGAAGTGGATTTGAACATTTAACATGCATCTATCCATCCATCTAGCCTCCAAGGGCTTGCCCTAGTCAGGGTCACAAGTGGAATGTGTTACATTGAACAAAAATATAAAATGTTTTTAATATAAAAGTTTTTAATATTACGTTTTACTAAATTGCAATAGCATGTTTGTTTTAATTAGGTTTTAGAATTAATTAAAAGAAGATCTCAATGAGCCATGTTATACTCTCGGTGTTAATGAAACCATATGGTAGATGGGTGACCCCGTTTCACTGTCATCTGGAAAGATTTGGCAAGGAAAAGGAAAACATGGCCCAGGTAGGTGTCTTACAAAATCAATTTTATAGTTCAGTGTAAAACAAAAAATATACTGGCAGATGTGTGAAGTAAAAATATACCTCCAACCTGTTGTCAGTTGAACAGGTAATTCAACATTTTTTGAGGAAATTCACTTCTGTGAAACACCTGTATACATGTGTAATTAGAGGTGATAGAATGTGCTGTGTTTAGCGTAGCATAGCATTCATGGTACGTGGGAACATGTTTTTCAGCTTAATTAAATGTCTCAATGTGACAACCACAGGATTCATTCCATGGGTTAGTGCACAAAGGGGCGGTTAACACTTTGAAAGCGCATGTCCTGTGCATCTACACGTAAAAAAAAATCTGATTACCGTACAGTCCGGCACAAATTTACAGCAGCAAGGCACTATGCATTGTGTGAAATGGCCTTGGGAAAAACGGAAATTAGTTCAAGTGCTGAGATAACAGAAAAAAAGCTACATTACTTAAGACGGGGGTTTGGGATAACTTTAGTTTTGGAAGATTAGCTTTATGAAATTGTGTTTAAATTGGTAAATTCTAGACAGCTATTATGTAGGACCTCTGTAGGACTGTGGTTTGGGCTGTAACAGAGAATACAAGACTAGGTCTTTCAGGGTCAGATAATTGCACTGGTCATGTTCGCTTTCCTAAGCTGAACCATGCATAAAAATTGTCTATATATATTACACTAATTACACTAATTATACATGTATACATGCGTTTCACAGAAAATGTTGAATTACCTGTTATACTGACAACAGGTTGGAGGTACATTTTACTTCAAATATCTGCCAGTATATTTTTTGTTTTACACTGAACTATAAAATTGATTTTGTAAGACACCTCTCTGGGCCATGTTTTCCTTTTCCTTGCCATATATATATATATATATATATATTACAAATGAGGGAATGAATCAAGTGCTGTTTTTGCATGAAAAATTATGTTGTTGTCCTCTGTGAAAAATGGACTGTTTTAAAGATTGTGACAAATTACTTCTACTTGGACTGTACAGGCAGCTCCATCAGTCCAGACAATTACATTATCATTCATCAGCCTGAGCAATTAGATTATCATTCCACAGGGGTGTTAAGCTTTTTTGCTGAAAGTCACAGCAATATTCTAGCCTGTTCGGCTGTTGTCACATCATCAGGGGCCGTGACGTCGCCATGCCATTGCAGTGTTCTGACCTTGTTGGAAGCCTAATCATCTGTGTGTGTGTGTGAGAGAGAGAATGTGTGTGTGTGTTGCATAAAGCTATATAGGAAAAACTTGATTTTCAAATTTGCATTAGTTCATTTTCACAATTCATTTAAATTAATTTCAGTGCATTACACGTCATTCAGGCCGTGGCATGTGTACCTACTTGTGTACCTAAGTGTTATTACATAAGCCTGACCTATCAAAAGTGCTCTCAGACTAATACATCATACCGTGATAATCTTCCTTTGAGTTGAGGGGCAAAATTAACAAGCTAAGGCCAAATGTTTGTTATTATTGTTGTGTAATGGATGTAATTGTTGTTTCTGTTAGTGTACACCTTTTAGAATGTAATTAAGAAGGTTTTAAGTAGAAGGAATGTTTTCATTTGGATTTCTATGTTAATTGCAATCAATTAGGGAAGATGGCATAGTGATGTTGTCTAGCAATTTTGTTTAGCACACAATGTGGAAAACATGCTTATTTAGCAATTAATTGTGTAACACTATATAAAAAATTGAATATGTTATGAACCTGACCTGTACATTCTGAGGAATAGAAAATCATAAAAAAATCTGATTTATAATGGAGGGCACACTAAATACTGATTTGTTAAAAAAAAAACACAAAACATTGTTACTTTCTATCATATTAATGTAATGCAGACATTAATGCCTGCTGCACAGATAAATAGCTTTAACAATAATTATCTAGTGTGCCCTATATGTGCCCTATTACACTGACAGACATATTCAGACCATTGAAATTTTGAAATAGGTGCAGAGCCAAGATGACTCCAGGTTGTAATCACTGTTGAAGGTAATTCAATTAAATACTGAGTGAAGTGTCTGAATTCTTGTATCATTGGTGTATCTTCTATTATTATTATTATTATTATTATTTGCAAAATTTTCTAAAATCTGTTTTGCTTTGTCATTCTGGGGTCTTAAGTGTTGCTCAATGAAGGGGAACCATGCATTTAAACAATTTTAGCAAAGGGCTGCAAGACTATAAAATGTAAATGTAAAATGTAATGTAAAAATGTAAAAATAAAACAAGTTAAGGGGATTGAATACTGACGGACGCACATCACTCCCCTGCTCGTCTCGCTATGTTGGTTTCCGCTCCAGACATGCATCAAATACAAGATCCCGATGCTTATGTTGAAGTCCATCAATGGGACTCCAGACTACCTCAGGTCCTGAATTAAGAACTATGTCCCCTCCTGTTCTCTGTGGTCCGCTAATGGGAACAGACTGGTTGTACCCCTGCTGAAGACTGGTAAACCTAGGCTCTTCTCATCTCTGGCGTCTACATGGTAGAATTAGCTTCCTCTTGCATTCCGAAAACAACTGAAGACACGTCTCTTCAGGGAGCACCTCAAAACTTGAAACCTCACCTTAATCATCTATGGTTCCTTTTACTCCATTGTTGCAAGGCTGTTTGTTTGTACATGTTTTTCTAATTTATACAAGACTGTACATTTCCCTTTACTTGTATGACTTGTGTGAGAATTGCTTGACTTAACTGTGTGCACTTTAATTATAGGACAGCACTTCATGTCAGATTTTCTGATACTGTTTGACCTCGTTCGTGACATGCACATGTACTCCTATTCATTGTAAGTCGCTTTGGACAAAGTCATCTGCGAAATGAATAAATGTAAAAATGTAAATGTAATAGTTTCTGTGTGTGCTGTATAAATATGCCTACTGCGTGTGCCTTGTACATTAAGTATATGTGCATGAGTTAAAAAAAAAAAAATTCCAGCACACTAAATCTTAACGTTTTCACGTGAAAGAGTTTATAAAGTAGACATTTACATAAGAATTGGGTCTGCCGCTCTGTGCTCTACAGAAGTCATCGTGGAAAAGTTACCGACCATGACCGTTAGCAAAAGGAGCAATACTTCACTCCTAGTGAAGTAAAACGAGAAGACGTGTCTCATCTCAGATTCTGCTCTGCAGCTGTGGACTTTGTTGCTTTGGAGATCTGTACCACTTGGATTTCTCATTTCTCTGCGTCGTTTGGACTGAGGCCAGTCGTGTGTGTGTGTGTGTGTGTGTGTGTGTGTGTGTGTGTGGGATGGGGGGTGAGGTCTGCCATGTGCAAGATGACTTCCCATCTTCAGAGGCCGCGTCTGGTATAATTTGGTCGAAACCAATTACATTATCTCCTGGTCCTTTGCTTGTCTTCGAGTTGCTCACGCGTGTTAAAGGTCGAGTGCTCGCGTCCAGAGCTCACGTTAAACACAGGATCGGAAACGGAACTGGACACATTCACCAATAGGAACCGATTGCAAAACTATTTTCAGAGAAATGCCAGGAGAAGTCAACTTCACTTAAAGATGAAGGAACTTCCTGACAATTGTCAAATGTTCTAATTGTGCAGTTAGATTTTGAATAGAAGGCAGCACAGATGTGTGGTGGTTAGCACTATCTCCTCACACCTCCGTGCCTGGGGTTCGATTCCTGCCTTGGGTCTGTGTGTGTGAAGTTTGCATGTTCTCCCTGTGCTTGGTAGGTTTTCTCTGGGTTCTCCGGTTTCCTCCCACAGTCCAAACACATGCAG
>JABJVR010037446.1:0-32833 GCA_025773905.1 Chitala chitala
GAAACCTGGAGCCCATCCCAGAGCACATAGGGCGCAGGGCAGGGGACACCCAAGGCGGGGCGCCAACCCACCACAGTTTATATGTATTTATTTACTGCAAAGCACTCTCTGTTTACACCATATTAGTGCTTGACAGTTAATCTTATTTGCAGAAGCTCTATTTAAAGATCCATTTATGACAAAATATTTTACTCTGCTTTCAGATACAAATATTATCTCTGGTTTTATTAGTTTTCTTGTATCATTAGTCAACTAATGTATTTTTTTTTTCAGTTTCTATGTCAGTAAATAACATGGTACTATGGTACTATTAAAATGGTTAAGACAGACCTTTTCCTTCGTGCTGTGAAAATTCCAATTACTTCTTGGGTATTACAGTAATTGCAAATCACAAAGCAAGGCCCCTTTCCAAGCCCTCTCCTGCTCTGGTCCATGTGTAAATGTGCTCTGTCAGTGAGGTACAGTTCAGTATGGCACGGTGCCCTTAGTTTCACCCTCAACATTCCCAGCACCACAATAACATATTTTCAAACTGGGCAGAAAATCACAGTTAACATCAGGTGTTTGACATCAAGAAAAACAGTGAACATGGAGTGCGATCATGTCGGGAGATCGGGAGAAACCCATGGTGGGTTTTTCGTGTAAAAAAAAAAAATGTATATGAAAAGCACTCTTGTGCAGCTAATTTTCAAAGGCTAAGGTTTAGCTTTCACCTTGTACTATGCCATCTGTGGATTCAGTCCAACCAGGAAAGAGAGACACAGCTGACAGCTGTTAAAAGTCTTATTTCAAAATCTGAAACTAACCTTGCAGGAACATACTCGGGTAGGGAGTGCAGGTCTTGCAGTTTCATTGGGAATACAAATTATTACAAGTTTGAGAAAAGCTGAAAGCAGAGACTGACTGCTGTATGACCTGCTCCTTTCAGCTCTGGCTTTTATTTTTATTTCTTTTTGCATGATTGTAGTCTCTTCCATACAAAACGACTAACTGAAGTACAAGACTAGAGTAGACAGCTTTCACATCTTTAAAAGTAATGCTGATTACAAATTGCATTTTCCTTTATATATATATATATATATATATTGAAAGTTTTTCACATAACGTAAAAATAAAATCACAGTATTAGTTTTTAATTCTGTTCTATTTATCTGGCCATGGGTTAACATTCACAAAATAACTCATAAAGTAGCTCATTCATACAAGGCAGATAAATGCAACAAGAATTACACATTTTTTTAATGTATTACAAGAACAAAAATGGACTCTGAGTTATGAGAACAATTGTTATGCCTTTTATTTCATTAAATCACCATTCTGGGTAAGGACATGAAATATTATGTATACTGACACTTAGTCGTACACATTTAAGAAATGAGAAAAACTGGTAGTTCACCTCCTAGTAGTGCAGTAAAAATCATATTCCTTTCACTATCATACCCCTGAGATGGCACTTAGGGGTGGAAGGGGGCAGTTGTAAGTCCAGAAGTTAGATCCACAGCCTCAGAGCATATTCAGATGCAAAAGTCATTCACTACATTTGTTTGCAGTCCGGCTTATTTATTATGACTTTCTTTGTCTTGTGTGGCATTGTTTGAAGGCACTGCTACTGTCTGGATTTAAAGAAGCAGGGAAGAGAGGACGAGGAGAGAAGGAGCACAATGACACAAGAACTACCAAAAGCACCATACAGCATTGGACCGGGCGCAATAACACTGAGCTTTGGTTGATAAGTCAGTCCCTCTCTTATCCTTTGTAAGCTTAACACAGTGAATTTAGATTCTGTTCTTAACCCCTCCCACAGCTTAGTCAGGAATCCATTGCTTTGATGGAAAATAATAATAAAAAAAAGGAAAATGCCTGTACCATTTCGGCTAGTGGGCAAAAACAGAACTGGCATTTTAAGAGCTCCAAACCTAAAGGTAAACTTATCTGGTATCGGGTTGTGACAGACTGACTTCGTCTTCTTAACAGCAATCCTGTGTGGTTTTATGAGCACTGGTATTTTAGGTTTTATCCCGGACAAGTCACCAGCCGGTTTGCCATTTGCATTTCTCAGCCTCCTAATGCTGCTGTGCGGCCAGTTAAATATGGAATCACTGGCAGGCACTGTATTGATTAGATTTTCTTCCAAGCTCATAAAATGCTATGCAATGCAGTTATCTTAATTTGTATATATTAAAATGGTAAGGTTTCAGAAGGCATCTGTGGCAGGCTGTGATAACATGAAAGTGAATTCATTTTATGGAATATTAAAAACTAATGGATGGGTCTGACTCTTACCCTAATGGATCTATTTTGTCACTCACAAGATTTAACAGACCTGACTACAGAGGTGACAATGACCACTTGGAGTTCGACACTGATTTAAAACAAATAGAGTAGATCGTTGTCTGTCTCTTTCTTTTCCTGTCCTTCTTTGAGTCTGTCAGTCTTGTAATATAAAGACTGTCACTTGTCATCTCCTCTGTCCTGTCTTGTCGACTCTTTTACGGTAAAGGTTTTTCTTACAGCTGCTGTCACAGTCACAGAGTGGTCATGTCAGTGGACCCGCCCTCTGCCTCTCACTGTCACTGTCACAAGGCCTCAAAGCCAAAACCTTGCGATTCAGTCTAGTGTCAACAGATGCTCTCAGAAATCACGTATCTGTTCTTATACTGCTAAACCCTGCATATCACTAAATCCAGGCCCTTTGGCACACCCTGTGAAGTAGATGACATGACGTTGATAGAACCTTTTCCTAAACTATTGTCTAAGTCCAAACCAGGATGATGGGTGTCTCTGTGTATCAGAACTTAAAATCTTACATTGCTGTGGTAGCTTATTATTATTATTATTATTATTATTATTATTATTATTATTATTATTATTATTATATGCTTTCATGGATAGAAGTTACTTACATTGCATGTTTGTCTAATACAAAGCTTGATATTGAATTAAATAACTGAAATTCACCAGTCCAAAATTCTCCAGTTCAAATGTGGAGACATATTTAGTGCAATCTTGAGACCTGAGTCTGCACATCTATTATTACATCATCCATCACTTTCAGCTAAAGCTCACCCTTCTTCCATTTGAATGTTTGTAGAACCAAGGTCAGAGTATTACTCCCAGCGCACCTAAAGACTAAAAGCATAAAAGTGAGGTGTCTTACCTTTCCGACGTACTGTGGATCAGAGCCCATGTACTCCTCCAGTACAAAGAACTGGTTCCACACCCAGCCCCTTTTGACACGCTGAATCCCAGATCTGCCATTCCCGTCCATCAGAGCCAGGCTACGGGGGCGTTCCTTACCCAGCCTGCCTTGGGGCAGTGGGTGGATAGGTGACAGAAATCCTTCTTCAAAGAGAACCCAAAGTAGCAACCGGAAATAGTTCCTTGTCAGCATTGGCAATCTAGATATTGGGTGGTCCAAAATCCAAAAAACAAAAGGTGGAGAGGGTGCGATGTAAAAAGAAGTCTAAGTAGAATCGTTGCCTGGGGTGTGATGCAATTGCTTGGTGATAAACAGCTGCCAGGATATGAGGTTAGGATGGCACAGAGTGGTATTTCCTCAGTGCCTTATACAGAATACCACCTGGTTAAAAACAGATAAAAAAAATCATGGTATAATATATGCAGGTTATATATTAAATCACCAGCAACCAGTACATTTTTAAGACATGAAACAAGTGTGCAATTGAATACACATTGCAGTGAATTATAAATGAAAAAATGGTAAAGTATAAATTAATAAGACAGTCTTCACAGCATAACAGATCTTGATTAAAGATCTTTTGCAAGTGGTGAAGGGAAAAAAAAATATAGTACTGAAACATAATGAGAACCATCTGAGATGACCTTTAACCTAGAGTCCTACATTTGACACATTATTTTAGGATACTGCTCACCATATGTCCTATACACCCACCCACAGCCATGCAAATTGTCTAGACAGATCAACTGCTGTGTTGCAGATTCCATACGATTGAAGGTTTCCATTTAAAAACCTCTTATTCTTTCCTTCCTATACAGATTCAAAGAATTGTACAAAGGTCTAGCTGGTGTTTGATTTTATTTTTTCCTTTATGAGAATGTATAGGAAAGGGTAAAAATCATTTAAACTATCTAGGAGAATATAAAATCACAATAAAACTCTATAAAAATAACTTTGAATGTTTAAACACAATAAAATTACATTTAGTCTGTTACCTTTTCTCACATTCATATATAACAATTGTGCCCATCCATTATAAACAACACGTCTGTCCTATTAAAAAAATAAAATTAAAAAAAACTAGAGCCGAACAATTTTGCTAAATATGACTGCATTTTTGTATGTGTTCAAACATTTACTTTTTATGCATCAGCACTTGTATGTTGAAGACAATCCAATCATATGTTCAACTATAACGTCTGACTATGCTTTGTGTCAGCCAACATTTGCATTACACTGCAGCTGTGCTAAATTTGGTCCTTATTAAAAATTCACAAGATCCTTGTCATTTAACACCTCCAGAAAATTAAAGGGGAAATCAATAATCAATACTGACACATTTAAAATGGTTTAATGGCAAACCTGGCAGATTATACATCTTGTGATTCGTGTATCACTGATCGCAGAACATATTGCATCCGATTCCTTAGCATGATTTCTTTTTCTATACATAATCCTGTAAAATTTTTACTAGTTCAAACCAACAAAAATGAACTGTGTCAATATGCAGCCTCAACTGAACAGCCCACACAGTGTCTCAAAATCTCAACTGGTGCCAAATAACCCAATTACAAAATACGTAGCATTACCTGTATAAAAACTCAACTAGTACAAAGAAACCCACTTTTGCTTGAATTTTACATTAATACAACAACAATCACGAATATCAAATAGCCAGTGCTGGTTTTATGTGTCTACGATATTGGGAAACAATGAAAATTTTCAGATGTTTTAAATGCAAAGAGAGAAAAAAATGTGTGTTTGCTCTATTGTAGACATTTTCCAAATTACAATTAAGCATCCGTGGGTGGCTACAAACTCAAAGACTAAAAAATGTATTCGTTATAACTTGTTTACTCAGTGAACAAATTTTGAGTTTAATATGCTGTCACAGATACATAGACTATTGAAAGGTTTACTTATTCTTTTTAGTGTAGAAAAATAAAATGGTGTAGCATAACCAATAGCCTTTAAGGTATCAATACTAGTAAACGTGCTTGGATGATAGATGTACTCACCATTAGCAGATGACATCTGCCGGCCAAGGAGAGGCCACGGCTGCTTGAATGATGATTACCTGTTTGCAGAGAAGTGGTGTGTTAGGTATGCTTTTGGTATAAGCTTATATAGCATTTATGAACATGCGACCCCTCAGAATGTGCTGCAAATGCTAAAGAGTGAAGTTCCAGTGCAGAGATTTTTGGTTCTCTAAACATTCTTCATTCAACTTATCAGAAGAAAAAAAAAAAAAAAACGGATGAATAAAGGTTTTAGCCAGCTGGTAATTGACAAAGCAGATTCATTTCAAAAGCAGTTGAGTTTAATACCTAATTCTCCCACCACAACTCGTAATCACGACAACCAAATTATGCCAATAATATGCATTGCAATCAGTTTTGAAAAGTGACCATGTATTGAATTTTTGGGGAAAACTTAAACGTTTTTTACACAATGTCTGAGTCAAAACTACAACAGCGTTTTTTTTTTTTTTTTACCTAAACTTTTGCAAATACTGTCAACATATGGCTACCTTGTATCATGTGCACGGTTTGCGTGGAGAGTTATTTCCTTTGCACCGAACAGCCACATAAGATGTGCACTAAAATCCTTGTGAGTTGACCATAGGGTGGACCCTTTAGGGCATTCATTCATGCACCACTACTGGCAGAGAAGGGAAATAAAAAAATTAAGTTATTCCATTGGGGGAAGTTAGATCTGTGCGATTATGATGTAATGGGCACAGTGCAGTGAACCTGGGTCACACCCCAATCTCTGTAATGAATGAGATTTAATCAGTGGAACCTCCCGTCCGCGCACGGCTGCAAGCCACAAGAAAGCAGATCGGCACGAGCGCGCCATTATCTGTCCTGCTGCCTCTTTCAATCATTTCAATTACCGGCCCCAATAAAGGAGCCATTTCTTTCTGCCTGGAACAGGAATAAAAGCCATAGAATTAAAAGGTGTGAGAGTTTCGGGTCTGCACAGCCTCTTAAATAAAGCGCAAGACATAAAAACAAGAAGAGAAAAAAAGAGATGGACTGCAGCCTCACAGAATACCATCATATCAGTATTCATCACTCATTCCATTGACTTCCCTTTGTTGGCACCTAAACGATTCATACCAGCTCGGAAATTGATTTAATGAATCCAAACTGTATTTTATCTTCTAAATGAATTTTCATAACTTTCTTTCAGATTACTGAAGCATTATTGAAGCCATATGGCTTACAAACCAGGTATTAGATGCAAACACCAACCACACACATTTTTTGACAACAACAACAACAACAACAACAACAACAACAACAACAACAACAACAACAACAACAACAACAATAATAATAAATGTAATTGTAAAGAAATGTGCAGTCTGGTGGCTAAATGGGTAGAACATCAAGCTGGGATGCAGAAGTCTCCAAGTTTGAATCCAAGCCCACCCCCTAGGTGCATCCCTTAGAAAGACACTCTAGCGGCTGCCCAGAGCGAAGGTTTCAGTGTAAAGAGCCAACATTGCTGTAATCTGTATGTAAAAAGCTCCTTTGAATAAAAGCGTCTGCTAAATGAATAAATTTAAATTTGAATAATTCATCTTCTGTAATTTCTTTGAATACAGATTGCAATAAAAATATATATAACTATGGAACTATGGAAGACAAAGCAATAATTTTGGCACACTTACTCAGGCATAGAGTTCAGGAGGTACAACATATATATATATATGTTTTATATAGCGCCACATTGACAATAACTTCATAATATCCACAGAGAAAAACACAAAGTGAAATGTGTATGTATAAAATGTGATGTATAAAGTTAGATCTGAAAAAGTCTACATTACTAATTTCTCAGAAAATAATTTATATGAACCTGAACTTTGCTGAAATACACAACATTTTGATCACATGACAGTATTTTTTTTTTTTTTTTGGACTCTTGTGACAGTTGCAAGCTAAAACAATTTTATTGTTGTTTCTGATTGTTTTTGAAGTTCATCTTCAAAATGTCATAATTAAAACTGTTTTACCAGGTGCTGGGGATATTATGGTGGATCTCTGCACACTTCCAGAAAGACACCTGGCTCTTATTTTTCGCATGTAATATTTGAGGTCAGGAGTGTGTCTTAAATAATTAAGTGAAGGGATACTTCAGCAGATGGTTATGGGACAACAGCTCAGAAGAGAAACTCTTATGTCAGAGTAGCTTCTTAACCTGGATCCTTCATTACACACCCACTGGCATCAGCATGTAGAACTGTAAATTTACTTAATTCTTTCTAGTACAAGGAGCAGAAATAGAGCAAATAATGTGCTAATCTCAAAATCTGGAGTCAGGAATGGTGTGGAAATTTATCCTTAATTTTCTTAATTTTAATTCTAGATAGGTTGCTAAGTGCTGTTTAAACACAGTAATCAGTGAATTGAGGTAAAGGGTGGGCATACTAAGCAGCTCTTCTAAATGAGGCTGTGATGAATTTCACCCAAAAAACTGAGGCCCGGGTCCAAAATCTGTATGAGCAGCAGACACAACCTTATGTTCCGTAGCTGAAATGGAGAAAATATCAAGATTCCTTAGGCGCTGCTCTCTCCAGTGTCTATCTGCCTAGGCGAGATCTGCTATGGTGAAGAATTATGCACCATCACAGAATGAAATGATGCAGTCTCTTCTTCATTTAAGACATGCAAGAGGTCACATGAGAGGAGACATATTTGCAGTCAGGCTGACCTGCTTACAGCTAATCATGCTTTTTTTCTCCTTGTAACAAGATAATTTACTTTATTTAATAACTAAATTATTCCATTCATTAAATGTAATTATCGGACTCCTTCTACCCACGCAAACTGCCTAAAGATTACATTACCATACTTGATTTTCTTTTATTCACGCCTCTCTGCACAAAAATGGTTCACATTAATTCATACGGAGGTGGTAGAGGACCTTGTGTTGTATCGGCAGTTTTAATATGCAGTGAAAACAAGTAGCGGAAACAATGAATGACATAATGTTAATGCAATGCATTGTACAACCTAAAGAAATATTAGAAGCATTATTTATTTAATTGTTTTTAATCGTTATAAGTGTCTGTGTGGCAAGTATCTGGTTTTCCTTCTTTTCATTTTTATTTCAAATGCAGCATGTTGGAATCTTGGAGTTATAGTTCTGTATACTCTGCCATGCTTGCCAAGACATTGAAAAAAAATAAAAAATTTAAAAAGCGCTCCAAGCAGGACTGAGCTATTTCTCTGCCTCATTCCTTCTATAATAAAGAGTTATGCATCACTGAAGCCAAAAACTGAAAGCTGATTGAATTTAAGCAATATAGAGCTTTTTATGTAGGAACCCAAATGATAGCAAACATATATATTTTATCTGTATTTCCTTGCAGTGAGAGTGAGCCGCATCTGTGACGTATCAGATCAAAATCTTTAACGTGGGGTTTATACTGGAGTTCTTTTTCTCAATGACATTGACCAAGTTCACTTCATTGACAAAAATACTCCTCAACTAAACGAAATTATTTTAGTCAGATTCGTTAAATAATGAGCATTGACTATTGACTTAAAAACTTCATGACTACATGTAAGTGATAATTTTTCTGTTATAGTTTATTTTTGATTGAATGAAGTAAAACCATGTGTGTTGAGTATGCAGCAAACTAGTGAGTGGGACTTTTTCATTAACATCTACTTTATCTTGGCCCTGGGCAAGGTTGTCGCTCTGTGGAGAGGTCACAGTTGAGATAATGATGATGATGATGATGATGATCATCATCATCATCATCATCATCATCATCGCCCAATGAACTTCCAAACATTTTTAAACTTTATTTACAGTCAAAATATTAATAACTGTCCAGTGACTTGTTATACATAAAGATACCCAAGAATTATCACAGCTCCTTCGTGGTAGTGTGTGTCCTTGGTCTCCATGTTGCGCTTTCTTTTCCATGTGAGAGAAAAGGGGTTTTAAACATACGCCTCCAGGCAAAGTCTGTCTCAAGGTGCATCGCTTTTGCCTTATGGATTCATTATTTCACCGCAGCAGAGGACAGGTAACTTCCTCATTTAGGCACTTGGTATGAAATGCAAGTGAGCTCCAGGGCTTCAAATAGCCTGGTGTTGAAAGGCAGCAATTCCCCAGACAGCATTAGTGCCTAAATAAAGAGCACCTAAATACCTGGACCATTTGGAGTAATTAAACCAAATAACGTGTCCATTTAAGTAATTAAGGGATTGGATTTAACAAAAAGCCAGTAAAACTCCACAGGACTTCTGGAGTCCAGGTTCCATGATTCACATTTAATTAGAACTGGCATGTCGAATAAAGCACTTAGCTGCAGTGCAGAACAGTAAGGAAAGCGCTCAGGGGGGGATGACAGATTCCAGTCAGTCAGAGAGGAAGCGAGAGAAAGATGCATTCTTTACAGGTCCACCAAATAGCAGCTGCAGTTCCTGATATGCAGTACCATCGATGAGTAGTCAGCACTGCTTGGACATGAAATGGCTGGCTGATGTCCCACCCACCTTCATTTACAACTACCATGGACAAAAAGGACCCAACCTTGACACAGCAATACAGTATATTTTATATATTTTATACCTGAAACTGTGTTCAGACTTTCAGCAACCCGAACATCTGAGCAACATGCTGTAAGCTGTATCCATATAAGCTGTGGATATTTAATAACTCATGTAATTTTGCCTAATGCTGACTTTGAATTTCCTCTCCACTTTGTTCCCAACTGATCCACAGCTTGTTTTTCTTTATACTTTCAGGCTGTTGAATCAATTCTGACAGAGCTGAACAATTCCAGGCTCATCCTTCAGGATTTATTATACTTGGATCATCCCCCACCCGCCTCAAAAAAAGGTTTGGTGCTATTAACTAAGTGAGCTAGAAAGATTTGTGTGCCCAGATGGATGGAGAAAAGCACTGACGTTTAGTTACGTAGTTTAGTTCTTTAGCAAAACCTTTTATAAAAATTGACTTCCTGTATATAGACATGGGGTTTGTGAGTTTGTACATTCATGAATTGCATTGAACCAGTTATTCAGCCTAGGGTCCCAGTGACCCTGGTCCCTGTCTCAGAAAACATTGCAAACATGCAAGGTTGGGTACAATGGGATGGAATCCCAGCCTGTGGAAGGACCCAAATATAATGTGAAGGGTAATCCTTACAGGATGCCTGAGGAATACCTTTCAAAACTCCTTTCTTCAGTGTGGTGTGCATGGATGTGCTTGTTGTGTGGCCATGCCTCTCTCGTTTCCTTGTTATTGTGTTTCCTTGTTTTTCTTGTTACCCTGAATGTTCTTTCAAGTGTTTGTGTTTGTCTGTGAATTCTTATTTCCATGCTGTTTAGGTTGGGTGTTTTCTCATTTCAACTTGCTGGTGTTCAAATCTTTTGGTTGTACTTAAATACTGTTTGGCTCACTGTTCCTGGTTTGTGTCTTTTTCCATGTTCTGATTTTTTCCTTACATGCCCATAGTTAGCAAGTTATTGTTAACTAGTATTAATTGCATTTTCATTGTGCTGCCATTCTGTTTAGCTTTTCATTTACATCTGTTCAGTAAAGTCTCTGGCCTAGACCTCTCCTGCCTTGGGCCCTGTCTGCCATCATGACACCTTTGGGGAGCAAGAGTGGAGTGTTTCCTTTAACCAGCATCAGAAACGTTTCAAACAAAAGACAATGAATGACCTTACCCAATTAATCCCATCCTTCAGTAACCCTATAAAACAGTGATTGTACTAAATATATTATACAGATTATCTTGAAGACAATAGTAATCCTAAATAGTTTATCACTAATCCAGTGAATGCATTCATCTGGGCACTTCTCCCATTTTAAACATTTCACATTGTGTTCATCAAAGGGCCAGTGCCTTTCTACCTCGAATTTGCCTGGAAAGCAGCCTGTTATAGAAAAGTGACTTCTCACATTTCACAGAAACATGAGATCTTTGGGGGGGGGTGCTTGAAACAATTGAAATAAACAGGAAATTATACTTGTCCCCAATCTGTTGTTTCCCCCATTACAAATGTTAACAGGCCGAACGGTTCTCTCTTCTCTCAAACACACCAACAGCTGCTCCAAATAAAATGTGTCGCTTGAAATTGGAATTTTAATCAAATCAGATATTGCCATTTAGATTGTGGAAGCCATTAAATGTAATTTCACATTCAGGGGTGGCTTGTGTAATTAGCACAGTTGGCCACAAACATCTTCTCACTCCCATGAGAAGGAGCAGAGGGACATCTGACTCTACTCACACACATTCACATAAATTGTGAAGTACTTAGCCCTTGGCAGTAACATGCAAAAATACCAGAGACACAGGAGTGTTCTCTGATCCTGGAAGGACAAACCCTGGGTTAAAAAAATTAAAAAATTAAAAAATAAAATTTGTGACTTCCCTAACAACCTCCGGTGGCTATTCCTCTGTATGTATGATTGTTTTCCAAGTTTGACATTTTATGATTGTCTCATTGAGCTTTCCATTCTGTCCCAAAACTTCATTTTTGAATTTTTACATTTACTTTCAGACATACCAGTAAAGAGCAATTATAAAGTCTTTTCACTGTAGACCAAGATAAATAAATGTAAATGAACAGCATTGCATGTAAATTCAGTTTCTTCTCATTTTGACAAATGCAGATGAAGTAAACAACGAGTGAAATCGTCAAACAGACAACAATCAGGGATCCTTAGTTGTATTGAACCCATTAAACTAAATAGCGACTCTAAGAAACATGGAAAAAAGTGAACAGATGGGAGTTTGAGCACGAAGACAAGAGTCTATGAGTCAAGACTAAGTAGTGAACTGAGCCACATCCTTTGTTTATGTACAGCTCCTACAAGAGGCCTGAGCTTGTGAAGTCGACTGCCTCTTCACTGGGGTGTCGTGTTCAATGACGAGCTCAAAGAAGTGTGTTCTTTACACATATTTAACAAGAATCATTCTACTTGCTTGCTAACAGCTATGCCACAATATACAATAAACTGTCCTTAAACACTGCAAATAAATCCTACTACATTTGCATATTTTTTCATTCACCATGCAGTGTAAAGTTATTCATGTACTATAAATGTATGTGGGCATTAGTGTGTGTACATGTGAGAAAACCAGGGATCAGCTCTGTGTGTGGTGCTTGTGTGATTTCAGCATGTCTAAATGGCTTTCCAACACAGTATAAAGGCATGCTTTTTCTTATTAGCTGGACTGAAGTATGGAGTGGATGCCAGTTTCAACAGAATGTCATGAAGATGGGTGTTGTAGACATCTTTAACAAAGTAGATGCAAAGAACTATGAATTCATAGCATGGTAAAACTTGTGCTTTGTCTGACTGTGCCTTTAGAATCAAAACTAATGACAAAAGTTAGTGTAAAAGCCATCAGTGGGTCCAGAAAGTAATAAGTCTGAGTTATGGGACTGACTGTAATGTCAACAATTCTGGAAAGTGAATTTGCTTTAGTATAACCCTACTTGAGTCCCAGTGCACACGTTATAGGATAAGTTTATTACCATGCAGAAGCCTCTGGCAGAACATCCTCATACTGACCCACAAGTTGTACACTACAAAGACCATGAATATCATCTCCAATAAAAAAAAAAAAATCATTTTAATTACTATGAGACTGACTTTGGTTTTCCATGAATTTCTCATTATACTGTTAGGCAAAGTGCACTGCTTGAGTAAAACTCCCAGAAAGATCGGCGACAGATAGAGACGAATTGGTACATCAGTCACTACTTTAAATAAATGGCTTCCATTTTCTTCATCCCACTTGAGGATGTAATGATTTATACATTAACTTAAATGCCGCCACCCTCCTTCCACTGATACATCAAAAGCCACTTCCAATCACCAACATTGTTCCTTTGATGACTGAGAACAAACTGCGAAATTCTTCCTTCCATCAGAAGATGTGAAAATCAGGTGGCATCTCGTTTAATTTGGAGTTCGTTTTACACACACTCAGTCACTTGACTCGTGACTGGATGTGACTACACACCAACAGAAGGTTCACAGACTGAGAAAACTCTACTACGGCTGGAAATCTGCTTGTATTAAAAATATTAGTAATATGTGCATAGTCGAAACAATGATTTTAAATGAATAAATAAATAATTAAGTAATAAAAATATATATTTTCTTTCTGCAAAGCACTGCATACTGCAAAGAGAAATAACCACATAGATTCCTAATCACTACTCAAATTTTTCAGTTAGTCCTAAAATGTGCTCTGCAGTTTTGGTAAAAGACAATTAATAAAGAATATAGAAAAATAAACCCCTGCAATTGAGAAATGGACTTTTGATCTTATAATTCAAAAACATATATAACTATACATGTAGGTTGAAATGATACAGAGGTTGTTGTGACAGCCATCTATAAAAGGCAGGGTCAACTTTATTTATTTCAGATGAAAGATGTGCAGTCCAAATGGCTTATAGAAACAAAATTTAAATGTATGTTATTAATGTACAAAATGGAAGGGACGCCCATCTTTAAATTCAGTTCAGCACCATCTTCCTGTGAGATAGTTCTTCACTTAAAAACACTGAAGAAAAGCATGTTAGAAATAATGTAAAAATTACATAAAATAAAATTTTTAATTAAACCCATCATCAGAACCCTGGGTTCTGCACCTGGAGGTGTGAGATGTTGAGCTTCTCATTATATTCATGTTGCGTATTTAGAGTCTGCGCACTGAAAGTCAATATCAATTAAAAACACATTATAAATTTCACTGAAGTTTCTTTGCGTGCCTGTGTGTACATGCCTGTGTATGAGGGTGTGTGGTTTTCACACTGTCCTCCATGGGGTGCACACTCCAGATATTGCCTCAGTCCACTGTAGGGTGCTGCACTGCCAAGTCCTACTTTATACACGTCAAATAACCATTGGATTTTGGGGACATCGAATGAAATTTGTTACCGGTCTCCTGTAGCGGCAGAAGAAATGGGACTGCTGAGACTCTCTGCGGGTGGCAGCTCTGTGTCTGTCAATCATGCCTAGTTTAACTCTAAGGACACAAATAAAGTTCACAATGGGAATAATCCCACCCATGGTTTTTCTCATCACAAACTCCAGACTTTACTTGTTAACTTGTGATAATGACTTCTGGCCAGTCTAGCTGTTAACTTTTATTTTTCTTCCCTTTCTTACATTAAAAAAGGAAGACATTCGAAATTTAAAGGCATACAACAATCTTTTTTTCTAAACTATACTAAATGTTTAAATCAGGTTTCAAGGACTGGAATAGATATGGCTGTGAACCATACATACACCCATAATTGATGGCATAAATGTACAGGTAAGTATTTAAGCACTTATGTAAGTCTCTATGTTTGTAAATCTGTCAAGTTAATGTTAACATAAAATTATGACCAACTGTCAGAAAGTTATGAATGCTCTGATACTTTCATTCCTAACCAAAATAAATACATTAAAAGCATAATGAAAAACACTGGTCGTTGTCAACTGACCTTTGAATTTTTCAACTACTATTCTGCAACATTCCAGCGACACAATAGCAATTTTTGTCTGTCTCTTGAACTCTTTTAGAATATGCCTTAGAATTGCAGTGTTTAAAAATGCACAAACTTTAACCATTTATTTAATGGTAAACATGCAGCTTACACTTTAAACTCGCAACATAAACAAATATGGTCTGTTAGGGTCTGTTAACATTCCTTCAGATACCTGAAAGAACAAATGTGTCTTTTGTTCAAATTCAGGTCATCTGGTTATTTTGTTGATGGGGTCTGAAAAAAAGAACAAAATGTAATAAATAAATATTTATTTTGTTACGAGATTTGTGTTGCCATTAAAAAGATGCCAGGTTTTTTTTTTCCATTTTACTTCAGTGATAGTCACATTAATATCTTAAAGTGTACGGTTTGCTTCAGCCTGCATTTAGAGCTGCAAGAATTCCACTGCTAAGGGCAAAAGGAACTTTAATGCTAGTTGTGTTCTTCAGCATAATGTACTTGGTCTGATTTCTGAGCAAAAACTTCACTGAAGTCCCAGAACACAGAAACAAAATGTGACCACCTACATATTATGCAAACTTTACAAAATGTCTTCAGAGTCTCTTGCAAGACCCCCCCCCCAAAAGACAAGCATTACATTTCAGCTTTAACAAGATACTAACTGATGAGAAGCAGCCTGTGGCAATAGAAAGAGTGAATGCATGAATGCATGAATGCAACTCCCTGAGGTTAAAAGCAAATAAGGGTTCTTCAGCTGAAGCAGGTCAGGCAGATGAGCTGTCAACAAGGTTAAAACTGTTGCGGTACAAATTCACACCCCTGGGGAACCCTATTCTTCCACCCTTTTGAAAAAGTATCTGGGTTGATATGAGCTAAAGAAAAGGAAAAATAAATTATTCCAAGGTACATCCAAAGGGACGGACAGAAAGATGAAGACATACCACAGTGGGGAAAAAATGCATGGATGAGACCTTAAATTAATAAAAAATCATTTAACAGCCAACAAGGGCTGGATATAAACACATCTGTCATTCCAGCAGCATAATACATTTGATATATTTCCTGCTTCCATCCATCCATCCTTTCTTTATACTGCTTATCCAATTCAGGGTCACAGGAAGTCTGGAGCCCATCCTAGGAGGCACAGGGTGCGGGGCGCCAACCCACCACAGGACCATTTCCTAATGGTTCCTTAATGGTGTCTGCATGAGAAATCCCATACCTGATCCGTCCCACTACCGGCCATGCACCAATCCTCAAGATAAAAATCCACCCATGGTTGATTAGCACTTTGAATTTTTATAGACATATTTCATCTTCCCTCAATTCAAAGCATTTTTATTCTTTACATTTGAGGATAGTGAACATTTTGTTAACCCTTTTTCCAGGTATCCAACATGAAAGTCCTGTATTCCTTGTAAGTAACAAACATACTTGGCCATACAGCTGATTCCCCTCTTAAACATTTTTCTGTTTTCCTTATATAACTTTCATTAAGGACTGTATGCACCAGCTCACTGCCCTCTTGCCTTTTACATATCCTTTGATTTAGGATGAAGTATTTGGATTGTGATTCAAATAAAGCAAAAGCTATGTGCTTGAATTCTTCTGTCCTGAAGGTTATTCTAGTGTTACACACAGCACAAACATACCACATCTGGCTATTCATGGCTATTATTTTTCTCTTAATAACATTTATGCAATGTATTTAGGAATCGAAATGTCTCAGAAATAAACTAAATGACATGCACCACACCTCTCTGCAAGCCTCATTCATTTGTATGTACGTTTAAACTAGCAATTGTTGTTAATGAATAGATCAAATTAAGCAGTGCATTACTGGCAGCTATCCCCCTTGAACCGAACTAGGTTTCAGATGATTCTCCTCACAGCAACAATTTAAATGACTTTGATGTTGTATCCTTTGTTTAAAGACTAGTTATTCTCTATGTATTTAAATTTGCCTCTGCTCCTTTCCATTATCTTCAAGCGCTACCTCAGTGTCAAATATTATGTCTTTATTATGTGGTTGTTCATTCATTTATGTCAGATAGCATACAAGCATGTTCTTTTTTTTGTCATAACACAGTAAACCCTGAATGAGAATGTTCACTATTACAGGTGACCTGCATGAACTTGCACGTTCCATATTGTTCCTCAATCCCTTGACCTCTGTTCCACTGACATACAGGTATGCTGTCAGGGAGTGAGAGGACATTGCACTTCATACATAAATACACACTAACCAGCGTGCTAAGCTTGGGATGAACAGCATGTCCTCATGGGGTCCCTGGTAACATATAGAGAAAGGCAGCCTGAGAAGACATAAACGTGGTATGAGGAAAAGGGGCCGGCAACACTGGTAACTGTATTCAAAGCACGTCATGTGACACAGAGAGGGCAGTTCAGTCTAGTCAGCTCCTCTTTCATGTGTTCTCCCTGCCCCCAGGACACTTGGGACATCGAGCAATTAAACTCTCATCAAAGACGGGGGTAAAATGAAAACGTTCAATGCCGATAGGTTCCAAATGCGGTGTAGCACACCGTGAGCTTCATTATGAACACCAAAGCCTTAAGATGCTGAAGAGCATCCATCTCCTCATCTAGGGCACTGGCTGTATACCAATGAAACGGTGAACTTTGTCTGCTCTCAGAGAGATTCTGGAGTTCACCTCAGAGATTAAAAAAGAAAAAAAAATCAGGAACAAAAGAAAAAAAAATGGAGGATGTCAGTGACTCACTCGAGAATGTATGCAGAACATGAGCCAACCGAGATACACGTGTCGCTGTTCAGGCAGAGAAATTGATTAATGGAAATACAAGATGCTTCACTGAAATATGCTGAAAACTGGAGTGATTTGTCTGAGGGTATCACATGTCAAGGTAGAAGTCACAGGACAGCAAGCAGTACACAACAAATCAAATGTGCAAAAAAAAAAAAGAAACAACATGATGCTTCCTGTCACCTTTCCGACAAATGAAGAACATTGGATCTAGGCAGCAGTGTCTTTGTGGTGCCTTTGTTGATTTATTCAGTACAGGGCTCAGAAAGCTCTGTTCTTAGCGATAGATAAATTAAGGCAATTTCTATTGCTACAATGCGATTATTTTACCTTTAAAATCGCTTTTCACCTTCACCTTAAGGACAGAACAAACAGAAGCAACCAGAGTCACAATATTTCTCTCAAGTTGCATATCTTTTTGATTCCTTTCTGTATTTGTAATGTTGATCCAGGTAACAGTTCTTGCCTCTAAAGGTTATGTGGAGATTAAGAGACATTGCTTGATTGATCAGTTGAACTATCTGCTTGAGATCATCTATTACAAGTGTAGATTTCTTATTATGACATAATTGAAACATAACTCTGAACCTTTTCCCACACCACATTTCCGTTTTTCCACATGACATTCTAGGTTCTGACATTTTAAAAATCCATCCAGGTTGTAAACTATGGCCAGCAGCAGCATAACCATTTTAAACTCTTTTCTCTTGTTGTGCTGTGTCCCGGAACAATATGTTATCTTCCATTAACAAGTAGAGTCAGGAAAATGTATGCCTATTTTAGTAATGGCGTTAACTTTCCTTCGCAAGAAAAGCTGCAGTTTCACATAAAAAGCTTTTCGTTCAGAAAAAGCTCAATTAAAATGCTCAGATTTTTAAAAAGAAAGAAAAAACCCTCTAGTTAAAACAGTTTATTAACGCAAATAAAATGAGAGCTGTCGTTTTACTAAAAGGTGGGTGACATGAAGGTTTGCGGCTCATTAAGCCAACACACTGACTCTCACACGGTCTCACACTGGCAAACACTACATATGGTGATAATTGTTTTAATTTCAATAACTCACTGAATAAGGAAGTTTCCCACTTTGCCCTCAAAACTTATATTTTCCTTTTAACTAATGCTGGAATCTTTACACTCTGAGCTCTATTGTTTAGAAACAGGAGGTGGGTGGAGCGCTATAATAGACAAACCCCTTCCAGAAGTTAAGAGGCCCTCCCCTTGCTCGTTCCATCTTCTTTTCCTTCCTTTCCCCATTTATTTCTTTTAAGTTTCTTTTAGTTTATTTGCTGAAATGGACATGTGCAGCAATTTAGCAGACATTGCGTAAGTAGTTAAGAATAGCTGAACTTATGCAGGGCATACTGAAGAGGTAATGAAGCAATGATTTGTAGAGAAACAATAAAGGTGGCCAGCATGCTGAGGTATGTATTGTGTGGAGCAGTGTGGCTTTGCAGTGCAGACCTGCCACCGGCCCCCTGCCTCTCCCCTTTCCTAAAAGCCTTTCACTGAACACCCAGCATGCACATCTCTCAACCTCTAATATTACCAAAATGACATATTGGTTTGGCACATTTTATTAGTGGTTTGTCACAAAAAAGAGGCTTTCATAAATAAATAAATAAACAAATAAATAAATAAGAGATCAGACTCACTTAGGGGTAAAAAAAATTACGAGAAAATTATTCCCTAAGATCTGAAAATTTTAGCCTAGTAAATAAAATATGTTCAAAATTATACTAGATGTAAAAGCTATATTTTTTATTACTTGCATTAGAGGATTTCACAGCTCTTTGACAATTTTAAAACACACAAAAAAAGAAAAAAAAAAACTTTTAGTATTTTCTGTAGGACACCATTATGTTTTGCTGAGATAAACTGTATCCAGATCAATAGCTAGTAACTGCTGTACAACTGTATTTTTACACTGCAAGTTATGTGGTTCAACTCAAGGGGTTACTATAAAACACATGTGGAAGTTATTTGGTTTAATAATAAAAAAAAAAAAAAAACAATTGCATAAATGACTCAAGTCAAATGGCACAACATACATGTCAGCATTGTTTTAATTTATCCAGAAAAGCTTTTTCTAAAGAGCATACATCAATCCAGTTGTTCATTTAGCAAATATGGGATAAAAGTATCATGTGGTTGCGTTGCTTAACTGTTGCCTGTTTTTACACCCAGGCACTTTTTAATAGCAATTAGAAGTTAAATGGCTTGCTTAGAGGTAGAACACCCAAATTCCTCTGGTTATAAGGCCTTAAGGATTTATTTAACCACCATTCTGTTCTGTGCCATTTATGCATAGTGATTTATATCACCTGTAGAAGCCCAAGAAATATCGATTGCTGTATCACCATAGTCCTTATAATGCAGAAGGTCAATGGCTTCATTAGAATAGATCTTGTAACATTCACCATAAATTGCATCATTAGGCTTACTGGGCCTAAAGTAATGGCATGATTGGTGCTGCATGTGTGCATTTCAAAAGAAATAAATAATCCAAACATTTCATATCACGGACGCTCAAACAGCCGTATCCCACTGGTTTCCTGTTAGGATGTTTCATTGCGGCGGACTTTCCTGTCACTCTCAGCAAGCTGCCAGGCATCACTTTATTGCCCTGCGCTTTGCTTTGTGACCTCCAGCAAACTTGAAGTTGATGTATCGCTCCATCTCAAACGATTATGAAAAAAAAGCACACTCAAGTCTGGAAGTAATATTGGAAATGTGCTATGTTGCTGGGTTTGGGATAACTCAGCATGGTATGTTAAAAATGAACCCAGAATATTTCTTACAAAGATAACAGGCATGAATGCATTTCAGCTAGTCCTACTCAACGATCCCAAGAACTCTTAATTTGTCAAAATCCGTAAGCCTCCAAAAGCTCCTCTTTCCCAAACGGCTTCACCAGCTCTGGTTATTTTCTCTATTGTCTTCCTGTAATTATTGTGACCTAATAAGTTAATCTCCTTCATATGACAGATGCTCAATTCCAACTGTGATGACTAACTGCACCGGTGCTGACTACTCATTGAGTTTATCTCAATGTTTGGTTAATTAGACATCACGCAGCATTGAGGCTTGAAGTTCCAATGAGCAGGTTGCTCTGTTTTCAGATACATGACATCCAGACTAGATGATCACTGTAAGGGCAGGCCAACATTGCTGGCTCATTCATTTCTACTGTAAACACTGACTTTTAAGAGCTATGCAATTTTTAAACCGTTGGCCATTAATTCGGCGGATGCTTCTCTGCAAAGAAATACACACGTACGTAACTGCAACCAATAATGGCTTTGAGTAGCAGACAAATCACAGTAAAATCAAAGGCTTGTGACCAATTTTTTTCAAAGTGCTTATGCAATATTGGTAAGTGTACCAGCGAAATAATATGGCAGTTCAAAAACACAGCATGTGAATGAAAGGTTTATTGTATTGCCACAGAACTCAGACCATGCTTGTATATTCACAAATATAACCTCAACACTCAAAATACACCCAGTAAAAGAACCTAAAGAAGCTTTTAAGAAGCTTTAGACCAGAGTTATAGTCTCCTGCGGGTTTTAAACCTCAGTCTCCTATGAGCGTTTTTATTCTCACACCACAGCTGTGTTAAAAAGACATATGGGATTTAACTCGATTTCCAGAGGTGAGAAAAGCTTTTTCTATGTCGAGATTACATTATTGACTGCAAGACACATTGAGAGGTACATTCAGTGTGCTGCAGTCTGCAGAACATGTGATTAAAAAAAAAAAAAAAAAACTAACTTATGAATGACCAAAAATGTATACACAGCCAGAACCAATAATAGAGGACAATAATAGTGGTGTTGTAAAAGGAGTGACATTGTAGCTGTTTTACACCAATATACTGGCAGTACTGGCCGAATGGGACCCACCATAAATAAGATTTGTTAAAACATGACCTACTTGGAAACATGATGGTACAGTGATAAAACATCTCACACTCTCAGATCAAGGGTTATGTAAGGTTTTAGCCCAGTATGTCTTGTGACCTGTTTTCTGTGGACAGTTTAAATGCATGTAATTCAGATGAATTTTTACTTATCCTTTTACTAGACTGTATGTTCCTTGTGATTGTTTACTGTACCATCCAGGACGTACCGTGACTTTCGCCTTGCGATATGATCCACGCGTGCGCACACACAAACGCACGCGCGCACACACACACACACAGTCAAACGGTGCTAATGGCACTTTAGCTGTGGTAAGGCTTCCTTGCATCCTTGCTATCATACCATGTGTGAAAAGGGGAGAAACTTGGTTAATGTGATGTTCATCCATGTGTGGTCATGAAAGACACAAAGCATTAAAGCCCACAGTAGGTGGCAATAATGCTAAGCCACCTTGGCCAATTGAAAACAATAGAATACCTAATGAGAAATGATTTAAACCACCAAATGACGAAGTGTGGCACCTCCCACTTGCAGGAATTAAGCATATATTTTGCCTCTGACTGCCTGAGTGGTTAAGGTACTGTCAGTAGCAGACCAAGCCTCTGTCGTGACACGCCGAAAGCCGGCGACAGTTTGCTCATTTCCATTACCGCTTCTGCGAGACTCAACAGGCCCTCCATGACTTCCTGCAGGGATCTTAATCACACCATTTAACATATTTTCTGCTTATTTATCCACTGAAACTAAGCAGCTCAAATAACTTGTCACAGCATAATACCGATAACATAAATCAGGAAAAGATATAAAATTTTGTTTTCTCACACTACAGTGAAAATAACTAAGTACATATGGCATCGTGGATTAAATCAGCTACGTGGCTTTTTTAAATTGTGATTCATGTGACCGTCAACAGTGTGGATGGAAACAACTATTCAGCCGATTACATCCCAGTGTTTTCTTTCCTTAGCCAACTCAAAGAGATTTCTTTAATTTGTACCATTCTGCATGCTGAAAAGACTTTTGTACATTTTTTTTACTTCCTTAAATTCCCCTATGTTGAGTAGACTCTACCATGACCTGCCTGATTCCTTCCTTACAGTCATCCATGCTGAACAGTTCAAAGTGTCATGATTGCTTAGAGCAGCAAACAACAGAAAACCAATTAGCCTCCCTGACCTCAATTGTCAATTTGTTTCTCATGAATGCTTTTTTTGTCAATATGTTGTCTGTCACTGTTGATTCTGGGTAGTAAAGCATTTTCAGTTATATTTGTAAAGGACTGCTAAAAACATGATGTACGGTGACTTGACTACGGCTCTTAATGCCTTTATAATTAGATTATGTGGTTTCATACATGATTTCTGCTATAGATATGTCTGTTACTCTGCCAATCTAATTACACCCATTGGTCTTTAAAGCATTGTCCCTTATTCACTCTTAAATTAGGGTGAAGGGTGTTCATGTCAAGGATTTGAACGTGCACCTTCCTTAATGGATTCTGGATTGTTTTGACGATTGTACTTAAAACATTTTAATATAAATTCTCTTGAAGCATTTAACTTGTGTGTATGTCCACAGAAAATACATACACATTAGTCTCCTTTGCTGTACCAGATTCATAGTCACACTTTTCTATTAAAATAGTAATCTAAATGCAAATTTGAACTGTCCTTTTTTATACAAGAGCGAAGCTTCAGGCCTGAGATCATGTTCTCAGGAATGAGATGTTTTTTTTTTTTCTTCCCAATCTCTCCTTCTTTCCCTCTCACCATTTCTTTCCTGGTTGCACAAGAATTCAATAAAGGGTGAATCCAGTATATTGAGCTAATATGATGTAACAAGATGCACTAGGAATCTCTGTCTCACGCGCACTGCCTGTACAACGGGAGAAACCCGAAACAACAGCAAACATTCTGTATGAAATTACTCTCACTGCCCTCACCACTTAGACCGTTGATGAGGTTGGAGTTATACTACATTGCTAGAGATTTTATGCATGGATAAGTAAGCAGTAAACAATTAAGGTTGCCCAAAGAATTTGAAATCAACGAGGCATCACATCATAAAAAAGTGTCCGTTTTCATTTATCAAAGTATTCTACATATTTAAAAAACCATATTATTTCTCAGTTATTTGAAGTCGTATACCGTACAGATAGAATTTTTCCACTATACATGCTTCATGCATTAGTATCTTGATGCTTACATGACCATGTATTCTGTTGCAAGGCTGAAGTGGGGTAAGACAGCTGACTTTGGCTGTCATCTGAGCACATGACAGGTATGAAGTCACACGTCCATCATGGAAGCTGCACTAGTATTATTTTGTAGATGAGCACATCGGCTTGTCCTTACATTGATGTGCTACATCAAGTGCAGGCTTAGCGGTATGGAAGACTGGCGTCTTCCTCATCATTTCTGCCCTGCTTTGGGTGAGGCCATCAATCTCACCTCATGTAGAGTGAAAAGTGAATGACAGAGATCCTACACTGCAATTCCTACCGCCCGACAGTTGCCGATAGCGACTTGTAACAAACTGCTCGTTTTCAGATTTAGGTGGTATTCGGAGTCAGTTATTTGTCAACATGCTGTCTGTTTGCTGTTTAGAAACAGTAGCAATAGTGGACCCTTTTTAATGACAGTTATACCAGCTCACATCCAGATTAATGTGAATATTATAATTTGAGTCACTTTCCTAGAGCATGGTGTGTGGTCATTGTGGAAAAAAAAAGAAGCAAGGCACTATTCAAACTACTGAATGTACTATCAAGCAATACATACTTAACGTGCAGAGGTTACAGATGTGGTTCTTTGCTACGTGGAGGCAAAATAGGCAGGCGATTGGATAATTCTGACAATGGTCACCAGCTCATTCCAACAACACTCTCAAATAGCCAGCAACTAGCTTTCAATCATTCCCCCAATACATTTCTTCATTACTGCTCACATGTCAAAGGAGTGAGCAACAAATGCAGAACTTTTTTTTTTTTCCCACCAAGTTTTTAAACCTAGATCATTTGCTTCTGTCTGTTTCAGTGAAAAAGTGACCAATATCCCCATGAAGTAGTTACCATTTTGTCATTCAATGGGGAGCTGGTTCGAGGAACAAATTAAGACTGAAATATTTGAATCCTTATTAACCTTATTAAACAGTGTGGATTTAAAGCACTCCTGTCGCTAACTTCTAAATAGAGTAAAAGTGTGAAAGTAATTACCAATGTGGTGCCTAGATGAGAGTTAGTTCTCCAGCACATTTGGATAGGGCCATCATTTTCTGCCCTTTGAATTCTGAAAGGCCTAATTGCACTTTTAATGAATAATAGCAGACTCAGAGCACGTCTTTGTTTGCGGCTTTCCGTGACTGAGCTTTTTCATCAAAAAGCACTTGGTTCAAGAGATGAACATCTGAGCATCTTTGGGTGCGTGTGCGCGTGTGTGTGTATATTTCACAAACACCACTCTGTTAGTACATTTCCACAAGTAGGAAGAAAACAAAAAGAAAAAAATGGGAGAAGCACTTCACAGAAGACAGTCATGACTAGTCAAGTTTTGGTTCTTAGAGAACGCCTATCCTTGATCAGATATTAAATTCCGGTCTTATTTATTTATTTATTCATTCCTTCATTTATTTTACTATGACACATGAGTAATACGCAAGTCAACAGGAAGTTTCCACAAAGAGGGAGATAAAACATGGTTGTTTGTCAGTGCTGTTCAGTACTTTCCACGTGTCTTACTGTTACAGTAAGTGTCTCAGTGAGACTGTAACAGCACACTTTGACTCAATATACCGTTATGTAATTATTGGATTGTTAACCATGCAGATCTCAAATGGTGATTGTAGTGGAAACATGAATGTTACATTGCGTTGTTTCACACTCAGTATCATGTTCATGACAGTTAGCCTTGATACATCATACAACATCAGGGAATTAATTTTTATGATTCAAGTGAAACACAATGGACAATTAAGATAAACAGATAGATGGATAGATAGACAGACAGACAGACAGAGACTACATTACTGATTTTTATGAATACCCTGCACTGTGTCCTAAATTAATTACATATTTCCCTGGCACACTGGGCAGTGTGGATTAATTCTTAGAGTATCAGCCTCAGGAAAATAAATCTTTATTATAGCTTACAGGGTGTGCATGAAACAAATGTCCAAGCACTGTATGTTTCCGTGGATAAAGGCCACTGCCAAAACAATAAATCGAGCATAAAGGATACAGAACATCAGCATGGCCACAGCAGCGATTACTCTGAAACCATGTGGGCCAGAGTCTCCGTTGTTTACTCACGCATGGTACCAGGTGGTGCGGTGGCACAGGAGACTGCCCTTGTGACTGCAGGGGTCAGCAGCACAAATCCCAAAGGAGCAGCTGCAGTCATACATTTATGCAAAGGCACTTGACCCAAATTGCTGCAGTAAAATGCCACAGCTATAATAAACAACAACAATAATAATAATAAATACATATATAAATAAAAAGAAGAAAGAAGCATGCAAATAACAGGGAAAATTACGAGTTTTGTAAATCCCTGTTGAAAGTGTCTCCTAAGCAAGTAGAGGATCAAAAGCAATGCAAAATATCAGCAGGCAGGAGGTGGGCCAAACACACAGGATGAGTGTGGAGGAGAGTGGGAGTGGGCAGGACAGGCTTCAGAAACTTCAGCAGGCAGGAGGTGGGCCAAACACACAGGATGAGTGTGGAGGAGAATGGGTGTGGGCAGGACAGGCTTCAGAAACTTCAGCAGGCAGGAGGTGGGCCAAACACACAGGATGAGTGTGGAGGAGAGTGGGTGTGGGCAGGACAGGCTTCAGAAACTTCTCTTCAAAAACATGCGTGGAGCAAGCGCACTCTCCTTGACTGACTGCCTGCCCTGCCTTTACCGGGTTTCAGTGCTGCCTGCTCCTGTCCTTTTGTGGTGCTGTTAAAACCCAACAGATTTCCAAGGTCATGGCTGGTACTGGCTGACTTTGTCCTGTTGAATCAGAACCTAAGGAAAGAGCATGTTTGCAGCTCTCAGGGAATAGTGTAACAAATAATTAATATACATGTGTTTTAAACACGTTTATTATGTTTATATATATATATATATATATATATGGAAGGGAAACCTTGAAGGCAATGCAGATTCTCTGCCTATCACATGTGACATAAATTCAACTGAATTCAGCTCAAGGTAAAGAAACTCAAAACACAACCAATGGAAGAGGTATTAATCACAGTCCATGAAAAAATCTAAAACTAAATTTAAAATAAAAAAAAACAATTCAGCCTACATTACAAAAAAAAAGAAATACACTAAACTAAACTAAAAATGCCACAAAATTAATTTAATAATACCCTCTACAGAAATACACTGTAACTAAAAGATTATTCCAAGAAAGTGGTGGAAATAAAATACGTTTATTTCGTGCTATCAGTATCCCTCTATACCGCAGCTGACTGTTTTGTCCCTCTGTGGTCACATGGATTCCAGTTCCACCAGTTTTTAATTTTGTACTATGTATATATAATCCAGAACAAACAAGTATATAAAGTCTTTCTATGTCAAAGTTCACGTCATGGAGTCACGTGAGATTGATATACTTACAGCACACATGCAAATATGTACTATTAAAAATTAGAGCAGAACAAGTAAAAATCCATGTCACGTTTCTGAAATGGGGAATTCATGGATCCATGTCACTTTGGCAGAACGGGGTTAGAGAAGAACAGAGCGGAGATAAGGACTATTTACAGAGGGGGCCTAAACTGTAACAATGAAGATAAAAAAATGTAAACAGAAAGATTATCATGAAGTGCACAGGAGGAGAGCCTAAATAATCAAACATGAGATGGACTGGGAACTCATGACACCAAAACAGCATCAGCTACACACATAAAAGCCACAGCAAGATTTCAACAACTGGCCAAGACCGAGACAATGTACCAAACAGGAAACAATCACCAGGTGCAAAAACCCAACGACAAACAGGTTAACAAGGTAAAGGGGGCGTGGCCACAAGCACCATGACAGTTCTGAAGAACAAATAAAGGTGATCAATGACACGCTGGGGCCAGATTTAAGTGCACGATTACCGATGCCATATTTTCACCAAATTTACCACACACAATAATGCTAACATGGATGGTACAAAAGTTAACTTACAAAACTTTGTAAAATGTATGACATTTATGCTAACTTAGAAAGATAATAATTTTGCATCCTTTTGATGTGATAGTTGATGTTATAAAAAATTACGAATAAAATAAATTGAAATGAACATTTCATTAAAATTCATTACAGTACGAAACAACGCATATGATGCAAATTCCCCAGCAATCAGTATAAATAAACAATGCAGTACTGAAACTTGAAAACAAATAATAAATTATTATTTAATGTAAGAATAAAGATTACCTTTAACTAATTTTGACTTAATTTATTCAGGAAATAATTAGACTCCAGGAGAAAAAAAGAAATAATGAATTCTGTGTTTTAAAAGAAAAGTCTTCTCAAAGTTACATAGCAGTAGCAAAAGTGATATTTTATTGTAGGTTCTTGGGTATTTTGAGTTTAAAAGTATTCTGTTTTCAGTAGTTTACTGTACTTTGGTTTAACTGCAGTGTTTTGTGTCTGTTGTAAATTTGTATATTTTACCAGGCACTTTGTTGGGTTAGTTTTGCACTTTTGTTTTATATAAAAAAATATATGGGACATTTTCTCACTCTGAAGCCAAGCAGAAAGACAAATAAGTCTCTCTTTGGGAGTGTTATGGCCATCAAAAGAGGTGAAACCAGTGCAGACCTCATCACATCAGAAATAATGCCCAGAACCGTGGCTTCATTTGACAGGCCAAGGTAATCTTTTTTTATTCTATTTGTTAGATAGGATTCTCACTTGAGCATTCATAATAAAATCCAGATTCTGAAAATCAAACTCCAAAGAAGTGTTCTTTTCACCCATAAATAAAGAGTTGAAAATGAAATGTCATAATGGCAAGTTCCCATAAGGAAAAAATGAGGAGTGGTGCATTTGTGATGAAGCCATTTAAGTTTGAGATGTAATAAGAGTTCTCTACATGATTACCATATTGAGACTGGGCCAGGTCATCTGCTGGCTCTGTTGGCTTTGAACCATTCGTGCCTCCCTGACCTGCATCAAGTGCTAACAGGGTCCACCGTGGGGATACATTTTTGCTTTTCTTTACATGAGGCATATTTTAGCCACAACGCACAGAACAAATGAGATTAGTGCTTCCTTAATCTACAGTGTTCTCGACAAAGTCACCTCAGTATTAAAGCAACAGCACTCTTGATGGAGCTGAACTGTACAAATATTTTGCAACAAATCTGGGATTTGCTGTGTGATTGAAAAAGTCTTGCTGTTTCCAACACTGAGTCATCCTTTTTTATTTCTTTGACCAATATCTCCAAATGTCACACTGTTCTGTGTGTGTGTGTGTGTGTGTGTGTGTGTGTGTGTGTGTGTGTGTGTGTGTGTGTGTGTGTGCGTGTGTGTGTTTATTTCACAGTCCTTATACAGATTAATATTTTACTGTCTCAAATGGCAGTAAATTTACACCAGACTTAACTATATGTTTTTCTTGTTGAATATAAAATCATTTGTCCATTGGTTGCACTCAGCATGTGTCTCAGTAAATAAAAATATAATATGTCCCGTTTAAAAACTCCAAAATGAGCTTCCTGATCATATCAGTGGAATCCTGATTGCTGTAGTTCATTGGCTTCCCTGGGATACTGAGATAAAAACAAAACACTTATGCAAAGCAATTACAGTATTGCAATGGCTCATCGTTCATACATACGGTTATTCTCAAAGGCGTTTTGCAGTTATCTCTCTACAAACAAGTGTAAATAATTTGCCCATCAACATACACATCACAAACAAACTTCTGTGTGTTTTCTAATGAACAAGAAGAACACACACTGTCATTTGGCCCTTAAGATGGAGCACTGCAGTGTCTCACGGTGCTCCTTATGGGAAAGCTGCCTGCTTTATTGGTTTAGCGCACTACGTTCTGCCTGTTTGAAGTTCCTTTCTCTTCCCTTGCGTCTGTTGCTTCGCCTGTGAGATTAGACGCCGCATCCTTTCAAGACACGTTGCGTGGGGCATCTTAGAGGAACCCTGACTGAGTTAAACCCTTGTTTTTCCTTTGCAGGAAGTTCAAGCTTGTTATTGTCTGAAAAACTTTTTTTTTTTTCAAATAGCACTTTATTACTTTAATGTTTCATGCTTCAGTGAGTTACTCATGATAAACAAAATGAAAACTTATGCATACAATAACCCCTTGAACTTTCATACTCGTAAAATATTTTCAAACAATTTGACCTCCTGTAAAAATAACCTATTTTAAAACAATTTTGACCAATCAACCTGAATATTAAACCTTCGTCAATGTCTTCTAGCACCAATACAACCTAATAATAATTTTTTTTAAATTAACCATTTACAGCATGGTCAGCTTTTCGATATAATATATATCCTTTTATCTGTTCTTCCTTTGTGTTAGAATGCAGTTGTCAGTGCTTGGGGCTATTTTACAACAGAATTCAGCACACAGCTGTTAAACTAAAGAGGTCATCTGGGCTGCCTATTTAAAGTAGGGAACAATTACCTTTTTAAAGCCAAGAAGAATGGCATGCGGTGAGTGGTGTGTAAGCATTATTACTGTGTTCTAATTCAGCTTTTAATTAAGTTTGGTTCTACATTCTGTAAGGTTAGTAGTACACACTGAAAGTGATATAAAATCAGGCAAATGAGCAAAATCTTAAGATTCAGCAAAGGAGTGCGTGTGTGTGTGTGTGTGTTTGTGTGTGTGTGTGTGTGTGTGTGTGTGTGTGTGCGTGAATTGGAGGGGTTTTTAAATGACAGGGTGGGCCTTTAACCACCACAATTACTGCTACGATACACATAGTAGACAGTAACATAGAAGTCTTAAAATAATGACTTATGTCCTAACAATAAAAAGCCATGGATTCTTCTGAGTAACTTTGAAGTACACGTATAAGATCATATTTGGTTAAGTTAATAATAATCATTAAACAATTTTTAAATTGTTTTCATAAAACTTTTTTCATACTTTTGTTTAGAAAAAATGTTAAGAAGAAACTCTTTAAATCTAAAACAGCAAGATGTGTAAATATCAGGAGGCAAGATCCTACCTTAGATCGAAAGCATTGAAACCTCATGCACAAGTATTCATCTTTAAGCATTAAGCTTCTTTCCAGCCCACCCTGTTCAGCCTCTTTCAAAATCTTTCAGATCTTGGATTCTTACGTCAAATAAAAAATTATTTTTGGAGTATGGTTTTTAACTAATTTTACTACTCCTGTGGGAAATTTAGCCAAAACTGAACACTTCTCTGTCATCATCACAGCGTAAAAGGAAGGCGCCTTCTGATTAGTAGACCGAGGAGTATTATTAAAAATGTGGCAGTGCATTGCTGGATGACAGCAATAACTTTTGGAGAACTGACATATTTCTTTCAGAGCCTTCACATTATCTTTTCATTGACGAGGCTGGACATTATTTTAGCTTATGATACAAGCTAACCATACATCATACATGTATCAGCAATAATATAACGAGTGGATTATTTCTGTAGAATTTATTCCCAATGACCAAACAGCAAATCTGGAGAAAAAGGCAGTGACTGTTCACATGCAAGTAGTTGTTATATTATGTTCCATTAAACAAAATGAATTATATATTACCTGTGCTATAAATGAATCACCTTCCATTCTTTAGGTGGTAATTTACATTAGCTCGTTGCATTAAGATAAACAATATGATAATGTGTAGACTGAGTTCACTGTAAATTATTGCATGCTAGGCAAGAGCTGCAGTGTTGAATCTAATAAAATTCTCGTTAGCAATGCTTTACTCAGCCATAATTGAATCCTAACCAATAATAAGAGTGGATTAACGTCAGCCTCGTCTATTCAATTCTTGCCATCTTGTTCACATCATCCTGTTGTGACAATATGTCTTATTATGTTGCAGTTAATGTGCTTTCATGTTTCAGTGTGTGAATCTAATTGAATCCAGAATCCATGGTATGCTTTATAAAAATGCCCGAAGTAAATTTGTGCTGCATTAATGCCATTGCATTTGCTTCGCAGGAAAAAAAATTAGTATGACAGTCAATGAGAGGAAGAAAAAGTATCATACCACTTGTTTTAGTATGACCGCATTCTTACACAATTTTTGATATCAAATGATATCAGCTACTATTAGCAATATTTGTAATGAGTCCAATCTTTCCAATCTGATCTCTGAAAAAAATGTGTGTGCTTGAGGTTTTCACATGTTCCAAATTTTCTTAAGCACAGTCAAACCTAGGCACCTAGGTTTGACTGTGCTTAAGAAAAATTTAATACTGGTGCCTAGGCACCAGTATTAAATCCCTTCCCAGGAGACTTTATGGTCAATATATACAAGTCAATAAAGTTAATATGTTGAGGTACTTCAGAATATAAGTACCAACATATATTTGAGCACATAAATAATATCAGCAAATACTGGCAATATTTGTAATGAGTCCAATATCTGATCCCTGAAAATCCACTACAACAGCATGTAGAGTCTCACCATAAGTGAAAGCATGTTGGATAATAATAATAATAATAATAATAATAATAATAATAATAATAATAATAATAATAATAATGTAGTTCAGTGATAGACTTCTTTCATGGATTGGAGCCCCCAAGGCAGATTCAGTCTGATGTACAGCAGCATCTTGGTACCTGGGACCTAACCTTTAAGTTTGTTAGGATGAGATGATAATTATAATTCTAATTCCTGGTCAACAGAGAATTTCTGTACATCTCTGTCCAGATTTGTGCAGTTTGTATTACATCCTTTCCATGACTCAACTTCAAGGCATATTGCCATTGTTTCTTCAGACAAGCTATGCCAATAGACTAAATGACAGTAATGAAAAAGGATAGATTTACATTAAAACAAAAATAAAGCTGTAAAAAAAAAAAAACAGTAAAGCAATTTTTTTTTTAATTTGTTGAGCTTGTGAATGCTAATTTCAAGAAGTAATACTCACACAGGGTGCACGTGTCAATAAAAATATACATAAAACCAGACATGGACCCAGGGCTGACTCCAGCCTTTGAGGGCACTAAACAGAATGTTGCTCCTCATTGAACTTGAGTTCAATATGTGTATGGGATGTGTAAATCATCTAAAAAGTTTAAAGTAGAAATACTTAAATAAGGTCCACTGAATGATGTTAGCCTAGAATAATAATAATAATAATAATTATTATTATTATTATTATTCCATGTCCCAATAGTCAGATTCATTGTCCAGGGATTGGGTCGCCAAGGCCTCCACCCAGAGCTGCTACCCAATCCACAATGCACCGACCCCTTATGCTCCTTCCTGCAGGTGGTGGGTCTAC
>JABJVR010037457.1:0-28730 GCA_025773905.1 Chitala chitala
GGGGGGTTTCGAATAAGAACGAATGACAGCAGCTTTACAGTGTCACAGTCCCTGTTCCATCCCTCTCTAATTAGCAGCGCGGGGCATGTGAAGGGCAGCACTCGTCAGCCTGACAGGCTGCTCCCTTCCTACAGAGCCCAGAAGAGGCTGGAATCCATAACCAAGCAGGGCCGGTGCACTCAACACGTGATAGGCGCCAAGACACCGATGCCAGCGCAGGTCGGGCACAGGGCAGAAAAACACAGGGGCCCAACACGACAGATGCATCACTAACACCTGCCACCAGATCAACGGCAAAACACCCGGGTGCACCGCGCAGGCCAAACGCACTGCGGGATGGAGAAACCGAGAGCCGCCCTACACGTGACAAACGCAACACAAAGAAACATCGAAAACATCGGAAGGCCCGTTAAGGCTCGTGTGCAAACGCGCTCTAACGATTTTGTAACAACCTTGAAAAACATGCACTAAGAACCGGGCAGGCCACAGCTTATCAATAATTATCCGGTGTTCCTCTCGGAGAGAATCACTCCCAATCAATGAGCCACCACCGACGGATCCCTCTGACCACCTCAGAGCTCCAACAACTGCAGAACACTCAGTCAGACAGGAAGTCCATTAAGAGCCCCATGAGAGAACATTGGAGGAGCTTTCCCTACACGGCAGCAAGCCAGAGCTCTTTATCTCCCACCAATCAGAGCTCGATAACACAGGACCACACTGGCTGAGGTTAAAGGTCACTTTTACAGTCAAAGGGGTCACCAGGCAAAACAGTAGTTCAGGGACTGGGACTGAAACTGGGCCTATGTGGACCATCCAACTGTTTTATAATTATTTAACATTATATTTCCTTTATTGTGATGCAAGAATGCCAATCTGAGGAGTGGGTGGAGCCAATAATGCAAAAAGTAAACAAACAGGAGTGCAGTTTCTTGGCTGGAACACGAAAGCTCACAATAACCCCAGATCCGAAAATCGGACAGAAGGGGGAAGAACAAGGAGGGTGAATAAAACCGAAAAGGAAATAGAAACAAACAGCTGCCGGCGCTGGATCAGAAACCCCCAAAGACTGTCCAGATTCCTGTGGGCTGCAGTGAAATCTAAATGAAGTCCAATCATTAACAAACATAAAAGTTAACAAGTCACAAGTGCAGCAGGGAAAGCCGCCGGCGGTGTTTTGCTGGGTTACCCTGGCAACTATTGGACTTGGACAGCAAAATAACAACAGGGATAAGAGTGTGAGGAAACAGGTGAAACACACACACACACACACACACACACACACACACACAACACACAATATATAGACAGTGTATAACTGACAGAGCATGAGAGAAACACAGGAGCGTGGAGCAGAAGGGGGTTATAAAAAAATAAATAAATAAATAAATAAAACGAATCTGACCTCCCTCCTCAAAACCGAAACCCTAGCATTGCTTTAGATAAGTGCAGGTGTTCCAATTTTCACCCACTGAAGTAATCAAATCCAGTCACCTCACCTGCTGCTTCAGGTGTGGACCGTAAGCTAATTAAAACAACAAATGCCAAAACCTGGCGAGGCCTCGGTCCTCTCTGATCAGACCTGGGCGCAACTTCAGAAGAGCAACACCTTGGATCAAGGGGCGGCAGGTTGCAGCCCAAACCCCTTCTTCATGCTTGGGCTCCTTTGGGGGGTTGCCAGGCAACTGGCAAGGCCACCGGGATACACAAGCTGACGAGTCGCTGAGTGGGTGAACGCTTTAATGAGCCGTGCGCAGAAAAGTAAGCCGTTGTCATAGTTATAAAATTATCAGAGTTGTCAAAAGCTCCATTTGATCTGCCCAAAACCATCCTGAACAGAGAGCTGACCTAAAACGAATCTGGATGATGTTATTAACGGCGCCGGCTTCTGCAGGATGCAGGCATGGTACTGTATAGACGTTGGTATTGCCTGGCTCAGTATGCCTTCCTTCTGACCCTTCTCCACACACCAGCCCCCAGGGTGCAGGCACAGCCAGAGCCTTCCTGCATGAGACGGATGAACACAGAGCGAGTGTTTCACCTTCAAAGCCCTTCCAGCTGCCACCTTCATCAGCCAGACCCAACACCGTGCTTATGGTTCTCAAGGTCACAACACGGCACTGTGTTCACATCCCGCTGTTACTCATGGGTGTTTGTGATTGGCAGCAACCTCAGCGACCCGCAGGTGGACAAGGCCAGAAGTGGCACAGCTCTGTAAGTGCAAGATCTGAGCCGCACGGCACACTTATCTTTGAGTTTCTCCATAAATAATGTTTTACTGCTAGAGTTTTAAACATTTAATCTATGTTATTTCAGATTAATTTCTTTTGAATTAACAGTTGATTAATCAAATAACATTCAACAATTAATAACACATGGCTGAGCAAGTGGCCCGGAGGTACGATAACCTCTTCCGAGCACTGTCTTTGTGACAGGTGTGAGCACGCTCAGTGTGGACACACGGGCTGGATGGGGTGGAGTCCCACAGCGAACACGCAGGTCAGCAGCAGTCTGGCTGTGACTGGCGCAGGAGTCCGACCGTGCTGAATCATGAACCTGAAGAGGAGGGGTGTTGCTACAACAGTCAACCTGCAAATCAAGCCAAGTTCACTTCTGCAGGTGCCTTTGCACCTGAACCACTACCCACACACCACCTTCAAGAAAATCCTTCCACCATGTTCACATAGCCATTCAGGGCTCAGTGTCAGGAAGAGTCCCCACTGGAGGGGGGGGGGGGCAGTGGCCAGCCCCCACGAAGTCAGAAAAATAAATAACAAGGTGTCAAAGACCAGGAACAACCCTGCAACCTTGCCTGGGGACAGCGCCTCCGTAACCAGACAGAGACAAAGAGCCTACACGATAAACAGCAGTCCAGGGACGCCCCCACCCCAGCCAGCGAGCAGCTGGGAGTAAGCTAGCAAAAAAGAAATTCACACACGCATCTGACACAAACACGCGTGTTCACATGTACACACCCTTACTCTTCTGCAGGGACCGACATGAATGGAAGATGAGTTATAAATATTCACCCCTGTAAGGCAGTAGTCACACCATCTGTCAGGGCCGTTATGAGGGTGTACGGGGGGGGGGGTCTGCTTAATGACAGTTAATAACCTACAAATGAATGGAAGTCAATATACTGGTTTGTACGAGTGGGCTTCAAAGTAATTTCCTTTATTAAATGTATACATCATTTGCCATTAAAATTCCCCCCTCCCATCCCCCTAACATCAATCTGCATCTCTCTTCTCTTCCTCACTCTTCTCCCCCTGGACTCATTTATCTACTTTCCTCACTTGTCATCTTTCTGCTAAGACTATCACATTCCTTCTATAGTCAAATGTTAAAACTCAGTATAAATAGAGCCACACAGACTCTGACAACCCAAGCAACACCAAACCCTCCCTATCAACTTCCATTCCTCTACCCATACTGCGTCTGTCACTCATCACTCTAATTTTCACTCGACTCCTCGTTTCCTCTAAATAAAGTACATTATCCGCCCCCCCGGCCCCACACACGCTGCCTTTTCACTCTCCGGTTCTCGTTTTCCAACATCGCTCTTGTTGCTCCATCCCTCCGTGCCTTCTCTGCTCCTTGTGCTCGGTCCTCTAGGCCCCCCCCACGCTCCCACCTCCACACGGTCTGCCGGAATGCACTCACCCAGATCAAAGGCCCTCGGACATCTGCGCTGCCCCACGTTGCCAGCACGACGCCAGCTGCCGTGCCCGTCTGTCTGTCTGTCCACGGGGCTGCAGGGACGAGCACAGGAAAGGTGTCTGTCATGCTGGTGCTGTGATTTGTGGTATGTGATGAGAAACACCACAATGGGAACCCCCCTCAAAACAAAATAAATAAATAAGAAGTTGCCATTCTATACCCAGCACAATGCAATTAGTATAGGCAAGATGGCCAATTTAATGATTTCCCTTGTTTGCAAGTGTGCAGGTGTGTGTGTGTGTGTGTGTGTGTCTGCATTTACGCTTCTGTAGTGAGACACAGAAACCAGGCCACTGTGAGGAGCCGTAAACAGGCTTCTCCCCAGACCAGGAGACTGTGGAGCTCTTCAAAGGGGTCGACAGAGCTGCCTTCCATTCTGATCTAATGGGAAATCCTGCTGATGAAAACTCACCCAACCCTTTTCCCCTACCAACACCCCCCCCTTCCCACCACCATCCCCCAAGTTAGAAAGGAAAAAAAAAATCCATTGGCCAGACAGTCAAAGCTTCACTCCCAAACCTCCCATTTGAAGACAGAACTGGGATACAGACAACAAGAAACATAACGGCGATACACTGGATTCCTCTACACAAGCTCAAGAGACTGAAGTCAACAGTGGGGAAGCCTTCAAAAATATTTTGAATTAGCACTGATCCAGATAACTCAAAGAACCTAAGGCAGTGTTGGAAAAGCACCATTACAAGGTTCTGTGTGGATGATTTGGGTCATCCCACATCTTTTCCCCACTCTGTCTAAGTGCAGCTTTACTCTGTCATCCCACTCCCTGAGAACAACCTCGGCCATCCAGAGGGTTGGCAGCAGAGAAATACTGCTGAGCCTAAACAGGATAGCTGGACGCAAAGCAGGTATCAGAGCAGCCCAACCTGGTGAGTGCCCCCTTACAATCTGCCCTGGCCTGCTTCCTTCAGAGAGACAGATCTGAAACGCAGAGCACACCTTGCCACAGTTTGACAGCCGCCAGCCTTTTGTGTCTCCGGGCAGCGTTGGTTAACGTACTAAAGTCGGGTGTCACGGCAACAGTGGACGGCAGTTCCCCAGCGCCACCTAACAACAGCTGCATAATGCAGTCCGAGAGGATGCTTTACAGCAGACACACACTCCGGCGTTCCCCGCCCAATTTACAAACGGAACTTTCAACACAGATCCTCGTTCCTCCTCAGCGAGCATCTGGTCTTCCAAAAACGGTGAGGAAGGTTACGTTGTTGGCGGGGTGAAAAGAAAGTGGAACACCAGATCACAGAGGAGGAAAGATGGGCGGATGTGGAACGGGCTGATGAAAGAGCGAAAAAAAGGCACCCAAAAGGAGCGGGCAAAGAATTAAAAGACTAAACAAGAAAAGGAAAGACGACAAATTAAGCAAAAGGTGGAGGGGGACAGAAAGAGAACGGGTTTGACATGAAAGGAAACGCCCAACGTGATGCGAGAAGGACGACAGAAAGAGGAGAGCTATCATCTCTCCCACAAAGTCAAAACTAACATTTTCATTAAGGAGAATATTTAAGGAGGCGATCCACCAGGGAGGGGGGAGAGGGGGCTAGGGGATCTCAGCTGAATTCCTAAAGAGCCACTAAGATAGAATAAATGTGACAATTAGAGCACAACTGTCACACAGGCTGGTCGCACTCCGTAACACCTACGAAAAACATCTCAGCGCTGCTGCTGCGCTTTCCACTGTCGGGAACGAACACTGCTCGGCTCTCGCTCTCCAGCTGAGAGGGGGCCAGGGGGTGCAGACGCTAAGGAGCAGGAAACCGTCACAAGAGCAAGACTCCTTCTGTGGAGCTCACTTAATGCCCAGGTCAGCCCAGTTCTGAAAGGTGGTTACGAAGTGGAAGAACTTTCGACCCTCAGAATACTGGGCATGCTAAGTTCGCACGCATGTAAAGAGTACGGGTCGACAGGGGCAGGGGTACGTTTTAGAAAAAGCCGAGAACATTCACGCCCTCCTTTGACAAGTGAAAATGAAAGAAGCCTGGCTTGAGAGAACCAGAAAGGTAGGCCTTTTCTGCTCCAGGTACAAAATGTTCTCACCTCGTAGTATGAGACACACATAAGTGTGTGGGGGAGGGGGGGAGAGAAAAAAAACATTAGTAAGTAAAAAAAAAAAAAAAGTGACCATTGCTGAAAAAGAAAAGAGAAAAAAAAAAAACTGCATTTGTTCACATCGCCTTAATGTACCAAAGAGAATTTCATGGCTTTTATGAAGAAAGAAAAAAAAAAAAAAAAAAAAAAAAGGTAAGGAAACAGATAATCCTGCTAATCAGCATAAACAACCGATAACAGCCATCTGGCTTAACACGACTGCGTTTAGACGGTTCACCCATGACCTGTGCCTGATAAATTACTTTTACATTAATGACCACAAATACACAAATCATTATAAAATCTGTACATAGTTCACTATGCAAATTGTATGCAAATTGGATTTAAATAACTATGCAAATTAGGTAAATGGAACTTCAAAACATTCATGAAAATTCACAACCCTATGTAATAATATGGGTGTTAACTGCAGGGAAGCATATATTAATTGCAAAAGTCAATCTGCCTGTATAGTTACAGGCATCTCCATTTTAAATTCCACTGCAATTCTACATTTCCCTTTTACGTGGTTAAAGTGATTTTTTTTGGCATAACAGTGTCTTCCAAAATTTCAATTTACACCGGTACAACAGCCCTATTATACCCGTGTCACATCATAATCCAAAGAAATTAATTGAGTTATGAGAACCTTCAGGGTAAAACAGCAAGGCATGAGGTCGCAGAAGTCCATTTTGCACACCTCAGTCAGTCAAATGCTCCTGACGATCTGACCATTGACTGATGATGACTTTTGCCCCCACCCCCTGCCGTACACACAAACACTTGTCCTTGAAACTGACAGCCGCTGCAACTGAAATTGAAAGCCACTCCACTTATTACTTAGCTAAGGCGGCGTTGTTTTGTTGTTACCTCGTATTTGAGTCGTTTATAAATGAAAACGAGCTCTGAAAATGACACCGAGCTCAAATGACACTTTTTGGACTACGAAGCCGGACTAAGTGGTCCAGTTCTCCGCACAAGGCATGGGTCCCCGTGGAGGACGCCCAAATTAAACTTCCAGATTCCGGTCGCGTGCACAAGCACGTGCTGTTGGGTGTTGGCACCTGGCGCTCCTGGGAGTTTTCTGCCCCAGTCAACGAGCGCGCAGAAACTCCACATTCACACCCATCCTGCAGCGCAGGTGAAAAGTTAGGGTTCCCCTGAGGAGAACTTAGGGGAAGAAAATACAACATTTTATGTGTGGGGGAAGAGAGCGGTAAGGAGTCAGCTCTTAATTTACCAGGGAGTTGTTTTCATCGCCTGCATTAATTAATTGCCACTTCTTCATAGACTGCTCCGTTAGTTTCCAGCTGTACTTGTACTATAAAACTGTCTCTTTTCATGCCAGCCAGACAACCAAAGCACATCAGAGCTGGAATCTGCTGAATTCCCATCACGACAGCACATAGCTCTGTGCCTCTCAAAATCCCTCGCTGCTTCTATTTCCTCTACGCACCCACACCAATCTTATCACTTAATCTGCTAAAACACCCCATCACGTCTTAGGTTTTCAAAAACATAAATATAAATAAATAAATTAATTAATAATAATAATTTTAAAAAACAGCAGCGGTTGTTGGCTACGCACAGACAGAAACACGAACACAAACCAAGGAATATAATGAGAGGGGATTAGCAAAGAGACCGCGCAGTGAGTGCATTCTGGGATTGTAGTCCAGCGGTGACATGTAAACAGCTTTTGGGTTCTGTGCTTAAAGAGAAAACTATTTAAATAAAAATTGCAGTCATTTAAATTGGGTACAAATACTAAGCTAATTGGGAGTAAAACTGTTCCAGTGTCCACTAAGAAAAGTTTAGCTATCTTGTCATTTTTCCACTTTAATTGTAGTTTAGTTGAGTGTAGTGTAGAACAGTTCAGCCACTACAACATCCTCAGAGGGACACGAGTGTCTTTACAACAAGTGACAAAGATGTTGGCGACTTGCTGAGTGTGTCACCCCACGCTGGTTCAAGGATCACACAGAAGGGCCCAGAACAAAGTCACACTGAGACACATTCAAGGCCCGCAAGTCCAAAAATAGGGAAAACTGGAAAGCGCTACAAATGTTAGTCAAAAGAGAGAAAAGACACGACCTGTCCAACACACAGCTCAGGAATGTCATCTCTGAGTGCAAAGTCACAATTATCAAAGGTCTTCATTACCATGTCTCTCTCAACACTTCCTACCACACTTTAAGACCTGCCACATTTAAGGCTGTACACTGCGCTGTAGGAGATAGCTCCCTTGGCTTTTCTGGAAGAACCCCCACTACGTCAGTGTCTCCTAACTTCTCTTCGACAGAACAAAGGTCTCATTCACTCACACACCGACAAACACCAAAACCAGAGCCTCTTTTAACCAACAGAAATACAAGCTACAGTATTCATAGAGGCACAAAACATAGCTATGTAAATATTTTAAGCAGCTACAGTGACAAACAGATGTGCAAGTTGGTCAAGAAAGAAAGGTCAAAATATCCTACGGATATGAGGCAACAGCAGGTCTTCTGCAGAGAAGAGTTTAAAGTGATCAAAGGAAAAAAAACTAAGGGCAGCAGATCCAAAAAGCCCAAAAACTGCCCAAAAACTGTACTGACACCCCCCTAACAACATATTCAGAAGCGTAACGCACGAAAAATGTTTCTTCCTCCAGACACAAGTACATAGCAGACTGTGGTAACCTCTCCTTACTAGGGAATGGCAGCAACATCCAAGACACCTTAACACACTTTCTTACAGTACCACGGGGATCTAACACCCCGCATCCAACGGAGCGAAAAGGGGAGGAAGAGCAGGAATTACTTACACAGGTACAAAAAAACCAGGGGCAAGAAGAGACAGTCAACGGAAGGTGGCATGGTCAAGCCCCAGACGGTGCCTGTCACCATGCCCTCAAGTGACATTGTCTGAAATTAAATTGCAGTAAATGTCCACCTATATATATTGGTAAACTGAAAATCATGCAAGTTGGACTGGATTAAAAAAGTGCTGAGCACTAAATAAGACGAAGTGTTACAACACAAGCGCAGTGAAAATGAGCTTTGACAGACGCCCTACCGAGAAGTGGGTAATGTCCCCATAACGCATGTGCCAGAGACCAGGAAGAGGGCACGGAACCCTATTAGATAACAGGCTAATATACATATAGTGTGTGTTCAGATGTCTGGCATTGTCTTTCTCAACATCCTCTTCCCCACAGCACAAAAATAAATAAATAAATTAAATTTCATGTTTTCTTTCCATTATCCGCCTCCCTATCTCTCCCCCTTCTGGCTAATCGGGCCTGACAGCTGGAAGGCAGAACAGCAGGTGAAGGACAGGTGGAGGAAGCTGCCGGGGAGAAGAATCCCAAAACCTGGGCCCACCTCTCCGCCGTCCAGCAGAGGCGAGCCGACGGGACAGCACATCCACTGGGACGAAGCACGAAAATAGGGAGTTTGGGAGCTGCCTGACAAAGCAACAATCAGTCAGAATGAAACAAAAACAGAAAGAAGACAAACAAAGGTTCTGATGCAAATTGGATGCAAGAGCAAAACTATTTATAGAACATCGTTCTCATCTATATAACTTAGGTAAACTGCATTTGGTAGTGAAGTGCAATAACAACTATTAAGCTAGTGCAACAGGCTCAACTAACACACACAGGCGATCCCTTAAGCAGCCTACACACACCTGTGTCAAGCACACGGCCCAGATAATGAATAGTCATCACCCCCTAAGAGCACATCAGGAAAGGCGAAACATCCAAGCAGCCTCTCTCTTTCTGTAGGCCTGGTAAAAGTTTTGGGGGGAGGGGTGTAAAATAGCTCAACACCCACCAAGCCTTTGTTGTTAGGACCCCAGAGACAGGTCAGACATTTTCCGTGCTCCCATTTTGCGCGCACTGACTTTCTGCTGGAGATTACACCCGCCGTTTGACAATTACATTTCAAAGAACAAGCGATTCTCGGCTGAGATGACAGGTGCCACAGATCTGCTTAAAGAAAAAAGTTTGTGTAACTGTGGAATAAATGAACTAAATGAAGCAGTATGCAGCATACTGAGCTGCAAAACTGCAATTATATACAACTGTCCGATTCTGGGCGGGGTGGGGGGGGGGGGGGGCATGGCATAGCAGAGCACAGACAACTGAAACACTTACAGGCCAGATTCATTTCAATCAACTGACTAATTGAAAGCTCAAAAATAATAAGTTAATACACACATTTGTAGTTCCATCTATAATTTAAGAGTTCCATGCAGGGAAGACACTTGGGTTTGGGTTTACTGCCCGCCAAGAACTCAATAAACCACTTAGGGAAGCACAGCAACAGCCACACGCTGTAGTCCTACAAAATAAAAAAATAATCATTTGTGCTCACTTTTCAATGGAAAACAGCGAGAAATGTCAATTAAGGCTGATTTAAATATCATGTTAAATATCAACCATATTCAACGTGTGGAGCTGGTCCAGTAACGTGGGTGACCGAAACTCTCCAGCAATCAAACGGGCACAGATGGGCCCAGGAAACGGGTGACAGGACAAGACGCTCTGAGGACAGCCAGAACACGCAACGTCTTAATGCTTCTTGGGTCACTGACTGGCCGTTTGTTTATGAGGTAAAGGTGCGCAGAACACAACACACTCTGCACAGGGCACATCCAACAGCCGAAACAAGCATCATAAGCGTGGAGCATCGTACTGTAGAGACCATGGCAGCATGGCCCTTCGACCTGAGATGGCTTCTGCGTCATTTCCCTGCCATGGGGCCTCAGATTTCCTATGAGATTCGATGCACAAACGCAGGGAATGACAGCGACAGCAAAAGGCAAGAAGGTTAGCAAGGTCAACTGGGGGAGGAGCAACACAGCACGTGGATTTTGTCAAAGGGCAAAGGTCACCAGCAGCAGCTTCTCCTTGGGTGTTGAAATTCGGCGAAAGTTTCACGGACTCCACTCAGAGTATTGCACAAGAGCACTCCGCAATGGTGCAAAGCACCCGAGACCGTGTGTGCGTGCGAGCATCAGAAAATAAAAGGATGAGTGCAGAAGCATGGGGGCAGCTTAGCATGAGGCCTGCATTTCCAAAACAGCAAGCAAAACTATATTTTTATGGGAAAGAAATGTTTCCTCCATCTATGATTCCTTCACCTATCTTAGTCCGACTACTGTTTTATATTTGTAGACAAGGGTCACAGTAAAAACAACTTTCTCTGCCAAATCTCAGTCAGTCTTACAGCTAAACAAGATGCAATGCACGCCATGAAGAGTAACGAATCTTGCAGTTAAGTGTAACTTATTGATGTGGAGCTGAAATGATAACGATGATGAAAAGAAATACACATAGGCCTGTTGCAACGCATACATTCGGTTTTAACACAAGACCAAACGAGATTGGCAAAGCTTTTCAAACTGGTGTGTGCTTCACCAACACAGTAATTTAAGAGGACTGTATCTATGACACCTAATAATCCAGGCTTATCAGCCTTACAACGTGCCTTCAACACACACATGAGAATGCCTCAGCAGCAAGCCCCTCTCCACAGCAGCAGTGAGAGGCAGACTTTGTAAGAAGAGTGTCAAAATCCATTAACACAAACCAAAAGCTACAGTGAAGCAAATACGGCCTTTTATGAAACAAATTCAATGAGCTCACAGTGGCTCGGGGCTACGTTTAAAGTACCGAGAAAGCCAAAGATATACTTCACCTTGTTGCTTATTCCGTCTTAAACATCTCAAAAGCGAGCAACCAGTAAGATAAAAGGCTTCCTTAGCAATTGATACATTCTGATTAAATCGGCATAAAAATAAAACTGGTGACAGTCGAACAATTATGTTCGAGTTTATTTTAAAAGCGTCAGATATTCAATCGCTGTTTAAATAATTAAACGCGTCTTCCAAACTAAGTGCTGATTTACTGTAATAATGGTGGGAAAGGCAGCTCTGTGCTTTGGTGGCCCTGGAGAACAGCAGAGCCACACGTCTTCTTGGGCACTATTGAGAATGTTGGTTATAGTTGGAACAGAAATATATCTCTTCGGAGAAATCAAGACTGAAATGTTAAAATTTTCCTGTAAATATACACGGCTGGTGTCTTTTAAATAACCGTTTGTGGTTACTGAAATAAAAATTTAATTGCCAAACAAAATGTACATGTCAGATTTTATAGTGTGTTATTTTCACTGTTTCTCAGTGATTTGTTAAATGACATCCTTGGCAATCTGGAGTTTTCGTGACTTGGTGGAGAAGCAAATGCGTATGGCGAACAGCCCACCGCTCCCCTCGAGGGATGGGTTAAACGCAGAGAAGTAAATTCCCTCTGGGATTAATAATGTATCATAAATTAAAAATAATAATTAAAAAAATTTGTGTTTGTTTTGTGTTCTTTTGGAGGCAATTGTACTAAGGCGGTCTTTTTCTGTTAGTACAGGAGTGCCAAGCATCTGCTGCTTATGGTCTATATCAGTGATTCCCAACCACGGTGCCGTGGCACATCAGTGTGCCGTGAGAGATCATCAGGTGTACCGTGGGAAGTTATCCAATTTCATTATATATATTTAATTTCATTATATATACACTTTTTCTGATGATTTTGTTTGGTGGTGTGCCGTGGGATTTTTCTAATGCAAAATACGTGCCGTGGCTTAAGAAAGGTTGGGATACACTGGTCTAAGTTGGGAAACACTGGTCTATGTTGGGAAACACTGGTCTATGTTTGGGCAAACTGATTTGCTTTGCTTGCTAAATCTTTATTTTGCCTCCGTGCTTGTTCCATCAATAAGTGCACATGGTTTAAATAAACCTCTGGACATAGATCTCACGTATTCTACTGTTACCGCTTTGCAATTTCAGAAATTACGTGGCAAAGCAAGCATTCTCAATAACTGAAATGATTCCTCTCAATTTTGCCGGGGTCAACCAGAGCAAAAGTCCAGAAGAGAAGCTGAATGTACATGTCCTCACACAGAAGCGGCGGCACCTTTCCCTTAGTGCACAGTATCCACTCAGCTTGAACAGCAAGGGGTCCTGTTTCAGCGTCACCTCCTTCTAGCGGCCCTTTTTCACCGCGCAGGACTGGCTCCACTCCACTCTAATCGCTTGATGCTGCTGAAGCGAGCCCAAAAAGTGCTGTGTAACACTGTAGCTCCTGATGGGAGTCAGAGACAGGGTCACCGCCGCTGGACCATCACTGCGTGAGACCTGACATCCTGAACAAACCCACCGCTTTTTTATTAACGGTTTTTGCCTGGTGAAATTTATTAAAAACTGATAAATTAATAACTTGCTCGTCAAAACGTCTGGTAAACCACTCAGACAACACGTAACTATAACAAAGGTTGTCCTTAAAACGGGACGTGTAATTTTTGAGTGGGGACCACGTTTGCAAGTTTCCAAAGTCCTTATTTATGAGGTGAGTGAGCTGTACCCCGCCTGGGCTACACGTGCCAGCACGGGGGGGCACAGTACGCCCAACATGGGACACGCTGGATTTCAAGGTAGCAGCAGCAGGGTTTGCTACAATGGTAAAACAGACAATGTTGCCTTGTAACCTATGGGCTATATTTGATGCCATGAAAATTTAGCCTTTTTAAAACAGACTAAAATAATAACTGCACCCGCACCCCCAACACTGTTTCAGCAAAAAAAAAAAACTGAACCCTGATCAATATATATTCTGTCACACAATGTTGCATGTCTGTCTACACTTGCTTATAGCTAAAAACCTGTGCAACTGGAAGCTGGTTTGAATGTTGAATATTATGCAGATTAGATAGGAAGCTGGATAATGACTCTTGACCAGTATTCATGAGAAATCATAAAAATTCTTAATTCTTGTCTTTCGTTTTGAAGGTTAAATTTTCAGTTTCACACGCTGACTGAACCGACCGATTGTACAAAAATTGTCTCAGAACAAAATAAAGCTACTACAAATATTCAAAACGATATTAATACAAAATTATGCAATAAGACCATGAATTTTGAAAACAGCTGGCTGTAAACAAGTAAACGGCGTGTTTTAACTGAGAGCACTAACATAACGGTAGCGAATAACATAGACTAACACGTTTCTAATATTAATCAGTATTACACAGTGCAGTGACAACTATAAAATATGGATGTACCATATTGTAACAAGAAGCAACACTTGCAGCGATGCCTCTCCAAGGTTAACACATTCATTATAGACGTTTAAAAAATATGTCCTGCAAGGTCGCCGTTGTGTGTTATACAGCCGAAATCTACAAAAAATGTTGGAACTAAATTGTCACTTTGGGTGCGTGACTGATTTAGTAAGTCACAAAATAACATTATTTAAAGAACGGATAGGTGGTATGCTAACTGGTTGCATGTGGCAGTCCACAAAAGCACGTGTTGTTCCCATGTTCGTCGCGTTCGTTGATGACGTCACTGTAACTGCGCTCTGAGGGCGGGGCGGTGCGGTGCGGTGCAGGTGCGGGGCAGGTGCGGGGCAGGTGCGGGGCAGTGCGGGGCGTGGCGGGGCAGGTACGGGTGCAGGGCGTAACCATGCGCAGTAGAAAACGAAGCAGCTGCAAACAGGAAGCGCTGCTACCAACACAAACCCCTTCAAGTTATTGTGCCTGTACATTACTGACTTGGAAGAGCCCACGCTACCTAAAGATCACCTGATATAACCAATCAGACACCATCCAGCCCACCATACTACAATACTCATATTTTCCCCTCTTTTTAGAACGCTGAATCAAAAAAAGTACTACTACAAAAATTTTACGACAAAAAAAAAATCATTATCGGTTTACTGCATCATCTTTAAACAGCAGTTACGCTTGCCATTTCAGAAGCTATTCTCAAGTACCAATAAAACCCCGTCCTAAAGTTTGTTGGAGTCCTTTTGCATGACCTGGGTTGGCTGTCGACCCCTAGGATGAGACAGTCAGCTTCCTTTTAACTCTGCAGAGAACAAAGTAACTCCAGAAAAAGAAACTACTTGAGTTTTCATTAAATAATATTATGGACGCGGGAAAACGGCAGATCGAATTATACTGGAGTGTCCTGAAATTACTGCAACCTGCCACTGCATTTCTGCAGTAAAGTTTCTGGTTATAGAGGGGGCGAAAAGTGGTGAAGTCCTCGAATCGTGGTTATAGTTAACACAGAAGTGAGGGCCAAGTGAAGCTTGGTCTCTGTACATTACAGATGTTTAAGGCCTGGAGGGAGTTTGGGACAAAACTTAAAAACGATAATTAGAACCGCGGCCAAAATCAATACATCTTTTCGCATTAGACCTCTCAGTGAGCAATTTCATATTCTACTTTCAATTCTTCCTTTTCCAGAAACGCAATTTCTGAAAGGTATGTACTATTGATTCCACCAGCACAACCCCCCCAATCTGCCCCCATCCCCGGCGCGTCAGTGTGCAGAACGCCGGCGGCTCTTACTCCTGAACAGTAATCCGCTACGACACGGGCTTCGACCCGCAACCTTCTGCGCTCGCGGGGTCACTGATGCACGCTCCAGGTAGTCCTGGGTCGCAGCTTCGCACCTCGGTTACTCTGGTTGGGGGGGGGGGCTGCGCAATCGTACCTACGTAGTTTCTGTCACGGTTCAATAAATAACCAAACAACCTCATGACGTGTTGCAATGTTCCGTCCTAGGACTACCTTTATGACATTAGATTAATACTACATCCGTAGTCGGTTTTATTGCAATCTCAAAATTACACGACAATTTTGATAAATTCATTTGACGCGGTGCTATTATAGCTTTTATGGTGGAGATTCCAGCAGCGTTTGAATACAATGCAACCCGAAATTACGCGACAGGCACCCTTTCAAGCAACTCAACTACTGATCTAAGAAATGGATTATAAACCAACACATTTCTATAACTAAATTGGATTATATTAATCTGTGGTGAATCTATCTTTGATAACGTTCTACGCATTACGTACCCCGTGTGTCAAAATGAAACGCAGCCCTTCTCGTTGTATTGTAATAACCGTTTGCGTTAGTTTTAAATGCTAGTTCTAGTGAATATACAGTTATGGTAAACGAATAAACACCAGGTATTGCTGTATCCGCCACATATTGATGAAAACGTAAAACTGCCACACCTAACCCCAAAAAACAGACAATGCACAAATATTTTTCAAGCCTTATCTTTATTGTCATATATTCAGTATTACTTGCTCAGCACTGAAGAAATACACTGCCAACCAGTTAAACTACTACAGGGAAAAAAAATGGCCAAACTCCCTGTGTCATCACTGGACAATAATATGAGGGGGAAAAAAAAAAAAAAAAAAAAAAAAAAAACATTGCCTTTTTTAATGATGACAAATGCACTGCGAGCTCATCCGCTTAACACTGCTTTTCGCCCAGTGTAATTGACTTGTTTGTGTGGACCACTGATCTGTTGGTCTACAGACACGTTCCAAGCTGCTCTGTGGGCTCAGCTCCACGTAATCTCAACTGGGCAAAAAATATCACCGTGATTGGAATCGACTCGGGTCAGGTCGGGCCCCTTTTAATCACGGCTGTCATTCATATTCAATCTGCGGACCAGGTCAGTGAAAGGCTACACCGTGGGGAATTGGAAACCTGTCTTCCATATTCATTATCCTTTCAAACCTGCTATGGGGAAAAAAAAAAAAAAAAAAAAAAACTAAAACACAAAAAAGAAAGTAGCGGAACACAATTCAGGTGGGCTGCGTTTGAAGTCGGAGGCGTGCGTGAAAAGCGAGGAACGTGAAGGTGCTCCTTTGGCTCCACACATGACGCTGCAGTAAGGCACAACATCACAGTGCCCGCTCAAACCACGGCTCGGTACGGCTCTGCAGATCTGGCGCACAGCCCATTCACCGTTCAGGTTCTGAATCGTGCGAGATACGCTCGTCCTAGAGCCCACAAAAAGCTTGCATGCCAAACCTTTGCGGTGCAGAAGCACTATCTCCTTACTCCATTCAGTGACCTCCTGTGGCCTTCACTCTGCACCTCTCTGGGCTGTAAACAGTCCCAAAGTGAGCGATGGAGTTTCTGCACCCATCATGTCAGTGTTCATGCCTCCCAGTCCCACAGGCCGTTAATAAGCCTGTATTCGCACACGTACGCACACCACACACACACACCCTTATCAGGTTTCACGGTGAGACAGGCCCCTTCCCGCACCGAGGCTCTCGGCTCGCCGTTTACGCGCTGCTCTGGGAGGGCCTTGGCGGCGACAGGCTTGCCGCGGCACCGCTTTCCTTTGAACTTAAATCGATGTCGGGTTCCATTTATTCCTCCTTGGACACGCTTCATTTGCCTCCCTTCCCACCCATCTGCTGCTGCAGCTCCAGTTTATGAGCTAGCGGGGCCGTTAGCTAGGGAGACCGGGGGCTTACTGGGATGGGGGGAGCATCTCCCAAACCTTCATCAGCCGTGGCACACAAGAATCTGTAGACTCTCCACAGCACAAGTGAAAAAAATAGTTTTTCTTCAAATCCTCACCTATTTCATGGCTACCCACAAACAAACTGGCCTGCATTTAATAATGTACTGACTAATTTAAGAAAACAGTTTAAAAAATATATACATAAAATTCTCTCTATAACCTTCCTCACAGGTGTCTTCCAGGCAGAGTAAACTATGCTACTCTTCTCTGAAGCTCTGGTCTACTTTCTAATCAAGTATTAAAACAGGACGGCAGTTAAAATCATAGGGACTATAATAGTTACGAAATTACTTTTCCCGACAACACCTAATGAAAGATTCTGCCCATAAAATGCATACATATTAAACAGGGTAGTGAATGATATAAACTTAATAAAAAGGATGCAGTACAGACCAAATGTCACCGCCCATTAATACCATCACTCGCAGAATTAATCCACTTTCTTGAGCCTGGGTGAGGCCCAATGCTGACCCCCTCCCTCCCCAATCTGTGTGCATCTGTTACATCTTCCTGTATGCTGTGCCTTTTTTGTAAGGGGGGCGGGGGCGGGCACTTTTTCCAGTGGAAATAAAAGGACTCTCTCCTTGTTGTTATGGGCCCAAAAGCTTTGTCACATCCACACGAAACTGAACAACTTCATTTAACGAGGAATTAGCGAAGGTCAAGCCCTTGGGCTGGAAGACTAGACATACAAGCAGAATTTCAAAACTCTGAATATTCTAAAATATGCAGCAAGTAAACAATATAGACGGATTTATTTTTCTGTTACAATAACCTCAAAAGTATAAACGAAATTACAAAACCCATTTGTGTAATAACAGCAAGAGGCACAGATGGCAGGTCTCTCACACACACACACACACACACACACACACACACACACACACACACACACACACACACACACACACTCTCTGATGTCCACAAGTGCCTCAAAGCCACGTAGCAATTTTTTTGCAGGATTTTCCACAAGCAGATCAGCCAAACTACAGAAAAAGGCTTCACATGCCTATCGGCTCCACTGCACAGTTTAATTTATTTGGAATACAATCTAGGACCCATCATGACACTAAGGAAGCTAAACAACAGCATATGAGCTGGCAAAAAAAAAATGCATTTATTGGTATTCAGCCTTTTCTGAAGTATTTCAGGTACACAGTGTCACCATGTTTACACCTGCAAACCTCAGGTGACCAGCTGTGCCATCTCTCAACGCAGCGCAGCACATGCCGCTACATGGTCCACATTCATGTACACACTTGTTTGCGCAATTCACATCATGTGGAGGATTAAAACCTATGTTTATATTTTAATTTTACATTTATGTGCAAGTGACATACATTTCTAATAATTAAAAGTACTGCATAACACAAACTGTGCTTTTCAAGACACCCAAAGCGCTTTTATACAATAGGGACTCTCCTCCACCACCACGTCTGCAGCATCCACCTGGGTGATGCCACGACAGCCATAGCGTGACAGAAAGTCCACTACACACCACCTATACCTGGGGAGGAGAGCGTGTTACAGCCACTTCACACATGGGGATGATCAGGTGGTCACGACTGATAAAGCCCATTGGGGAAATCTAGCCAGGACACCGGGGAGCGCCCCTACTCTTTACAAAGAATGCCCTGGGATCTTTTAGGTGTCATCCGAAGGATGGTGCCTTTAGTATTAAAGCAGTATCCCTGTCACTGCACTGGGGCGTTGGGAGCCACACCACCTCCCAGGCAGTCTCCCATCCAGGTAATAACCAGGTTCAACCATGCTTAGCTTTTGTGGGCTGTCACACTTGAAAAGTGCACCGTGAAAGCCTCTGGATAAAAGTGGTTCTCTACATTTATCCCATCCCTGGGGGAGCAGAGCCCAGCTAATATTGGGAGCATCTTGCTCAAAAACATGTCTGGTGGCTGGGGCGAGATTCAAACCTGGAAGCTTCTGCATCCCATTTGGATGTTCTACACATTGAGCCAGTGGCCACTTTAATAAAAACTTAAGTTTGTTAAGAAAAATATGGTGTAATGAAAGGACCACCCCTCTTGGGTGTGACCAAAGGTCATCAGCACATTGCTATGGAGAAGCGGTGAGGAAATTATGTATTCAGTGTTCACAGGCTCCCCGTGAGGGGGTCACCACAGAAGATCAACCAGCCCCTGGTTAACAATCCACACATCACAGACTTTTAAGATGGATGCCCTTCCTGATAAAATGGGAGGATTGTATCTGGGACTGGCACTGGGCATGCACTGCGTTGTGCAACCCCAGCATCTGGGACTCAAACCCACAACCTCAGAAGCATGAGGTAACAACCACTAAGTCACCATGCTGCCACAAGCAGGATATGTTTGTATTTACATCTATTGGTAACGTATGGATTTGTGTTTATCATACAACAAACATATGTTAACAAATGGTTTTCATGTGCGATTTGCTTTATTTTTGTCTGTGCATCTCTGAACTCTCGCAGAACTGACTCTGGGTGAAGAATGCCCATTGGTCTTCAGGAACGCCAATCACCAGGCTGAAGAACCAATGAGGAAATGAAGACATCAACAGGAAATCCCTGGTTTGAGAATTAAAGACCGTATAAAAGCAACTTCCTGGAAGATGTGTTGTTGGTTTGCAGTTACTTACTTGTAAAATATAACTACCACTTTATCACTACCAAAGTTAGTCCTCATTATTGTCTGCTGCTCCAAGCAACAGTTTCCTCCACGTACTCTGTGCTGTCCCCATTGGATTCTGCTGTTACCAAAACAAAATAAATAAATCAGTACTGGCGTTGCTCAACGTGCCCTCTTTGTCATGTTTACATTTCTCTGTACAGCATGTGCTTGATTGGTGCATGGTTTAAAAGCTGTGAACCACATATTTTCTCTTCCAACTGTTGACTGCAGTTAAGTAGATCAGTAGATACGGGTGCCCTTCTCTACTTGAATGTGGTTTCCTCTTAACAGACCACTGGAGATTTTCTGTTATTTGAAAACTGCTGTTCGTAACATGAGAAATTCCAGTTCCTGATCTATACGGCACACTGTGCCATGACCTCCACATGCTCGCTCTATGTCCCATCTTGGACACAGAGTTCAAAAGTTCAGTGACCACATGCCACTGAATATACGGGTCTTAAACTGCTTACTTTGTTGTTGCACACACGCAGTCTTGACCTTTGTGTATCTGTGGATATACTGGCTGAATGAAGTTAATATTTAAACACCCTGTTTTTGTTTTAACAATAAGGAAATGACATAAGTTAATGTGACCTTTGTTGATGAGGTTCAACATTTTAAAGAGAGTAAAGGCAGTTTTTTTGCTATTGAAACCATTTCGTCATTTCTTACCATGTTTGAATCAGACCCAAGAATCGATAAAATGTAAATAATGCCCAGTCCGGGTCATGCTGCAAAGTCTGACTGAGCAGCTGCACTGCCAAAGCTGGCCATGCGGCTCCTGCAATTTTTCCTAGTATTGCAACTTGCAAACATGCTGTGTTTATTTGGCACATGCTAACATGTCAAATTAACATTAGATATGCAAGGAGGGCCATGCGTGAACATGCACACGCGACCAGCATCGGACCCAGCTCAAACCAGCCTGTAGACAGAACAACATCTTCAGGGTGACAGTCATCAGGTTTAGCCTAAACTGAACAGATAGACACGCTAAAAACAAGTGTAGAGAAAGTGCTGTTGTACTGAACCTTTACGGAGGATCTGCCGTCTTACATGCAGTGTCCACTGTTACAGCAATGACTAATCACCACATACTAAACAAAGTATTTACTACGTTCCAAGTCATAAACACAACAGGTCAAACTGTTGCAAGATTCAAGTACAGCAAGGAAATGCATCTAACTGATATAACAGAACACCCGAGCCAAAGGTGCCTGTGGTTACACTGTATTACCGTGGTTACAACAGGACAGGAATGCCCTTCTGTACAAGCCGTCTGGGTTCAGCACACACAGTGTGTAAGAGTGTCAACTCTGCGGTCTAAACCTCACTTCCCTAACCACCCTCCCAAATGTGTGGAACTGAGATAAGTATGTTCTTCACAAACATGGAGCCTGCAAAGCCTTTTTAGAAAATTCCTCAGCAATTTCATGATTACAATGAGGAAATATCCTGCATCATCCACAACTAAAACGAGAATGCAAATCCTGAAAGGCTACAATGTTAACAGAAGTTATAAAGAAACACAGCGGATAACAGAATTACTACCAGTTACGAGCTGTTGTTTGTACCCACAGTGTGCACATAAATGTCTGCTTCTCAGTAGCAGAAATGGGAAGTTTACAAGTCTCTGCCTTCCAGGATAACGTACATACAGTATAGTATATAAAAATTTGAAAACCCCTGTGCAGTGTCAGAGTTGTATGATACCGCATGTGCATAAAAAGAGAGTGACTTTGGTAACTCAAGAACAACAAAGTAGTAAAGCAGTCAGGGGCCTCACTTGTCAACATAAAATTCGTACATAAAACACCCACAGGCAGCCCTGCCCCCTTCCACATAGTGGAGATCAAAATCCACAAGGTCTGACAGCAAACCATTTCAGAGAACACACCAGAAGGTGCAACATCACACAACATGGCTTTCCTGTGACACCAAAAAGTTCCACATGCACAATGAGTATAGTAGATTAGTACTCATTTATAGTTTTAGTAAAAATGAATCCACAACAACTACTTAACTGCAATCAGTAACATTTAATCTTCACCGCATGCTGGTGTATGCTGGACAACAAAAGCCTCCCCAGTTTACACGTCAGTATTTTATGCTGAAAATTCCCACAAAGAAAAGGCTGAATTGTGTAGTGCATTTCAGTACAAGGAAACAATGTTCAGCTGAATTCCAACAAAACAAGGGACACAACGCAGAGGTGGTTCCCAAGTTAAAGTCTTGTCTGTAAAAACACACCTGTAACATGTATGGCATCTACATATTAAATTACTTAAAATTCAGAGCGTATCACATCCGAGTACAAAAGACTCCAAGCTGAACTTTGAAAACAGGATCCATCACAGCACGACAATCGGGGTCAGGTAACCAGTGCCGTGTGCGTGACTGCACTAGTAAGGTGCACTTGTTTCTACAAATATAACTGCTCTTCTACATTGTGAAATATGTGAACTGCTAAAATATCACCAAACTGGTACTTTATACTTCATTCACTAGACAAAAACCTTCAAGCCAGCCTTAACAATATAAAGTAAACTTCAACTAAACAAGACACAAAGACCCCAAAGAAAGGTCCCTGGTGTCGACGTAATATTGATGCTTTGCAAAAAAGATGCATCCGTGCCTCACAACACACACCAGGACAGACGTCAGCGTACCTTGCCCTACCTGCCGTGACGCATGACGTCGCTGACCCTAATGATGATAACGCTCGCCGAGCGTGGGGTCGCACCTCATCCTGCAATGCAGCATCCCGTACGCCTTACCCCACATACTCTCAATGGAGCTCCCTTTCTGGCAACGTGCGCCCCTGCAGCGCCACAGTGCGCATGCGCGACCCGACGACGTGCCACTATTTGGCAGGATACTCCGATAGCAGAAAAAGCGCACGCGCCGGCTGCATGGCACGCTAGCTTTAAGTCGAGACTCACTATTTGGCAAACACGATCAATTTACTGACGCACAGACACATTACTTATCATTAAAACTAAAGCACGGCAAATTCCCGACCCCTGAAAATAACACCGCACAAGTATATTGGTAACTCATGTTCCACGATGACAGCGAGCTCAAATAAATCGATCATCTAACACAAACACCAAGCAAACAAATAATGTATGAGTGGCTAGCCTGCTAGCTAACTAGCAAGTTAGTCAACATGCATGCTAGTTCTCATTTCATAATTTAAAACACATCATATATCAACAAATGCTTGTTAAAAACCACCACCAAAAGCCTATCGATATACACGAAACGCATTAAGGATCACGCTGCTCATAAAGTCTACTTTGATTAAACAGAGCTTGTTTATGTTGAGCTGAACTCCCATCACAACAGAGACACTGTGATTTAACCCCCAGGCTAAAAGCAGAAAAGCGTGAGAAAAGCTACGAACCGACCTCTAACACGCCCTGGCCATTAATGCATCCTTATATTTTTAAACTCACCTTTTAGAAGCTGCTCTCCGCCCGGATCGGGGTTTACCAACGAGGCTCCTTCACATCCGGGTGACGGGGGTGACGCGGGGGTGTGGATGCCCTTATCCCGCCCCCGAACTCACCTGTCAAACACGGATCCATCATGTTACAGCGTGACACGATACTCATGGTTCAGTAGTCAACTGTGTAACTCAAATTAAACAACGAACTATTTGTGCATTACAAAATGCAGATGCAGTTTCATTCATCAAGTTCCTTTTGCAAAACGCTTTGAGGCAATTTGCTGTGAAAGGCGCTATATCAAAACTAATTGAAAATTGAAATTATAAAATTGCCCCCTCGCCAGTTAGCCATGATGCAGGCCAATCATAACAATAAAAAAGGAAATATGAAAACGTTATAAGAATTATCAAACGTATTATGATGAACTATAATGGATAGTCATGTGGTTTAGGAAATAAATCAGATTAAAATTGTCATTAAATTAAATATTTCAATGCTTTTGAATATGCGCTTTCTGTTAGTGGAGTGATGTGACAGATCTGCGGTTAATTGCTCGAAATGATAGACGGATGCGCGTTGAGAGAAGATTCTGTGGGAAATATGAACAGTAAATTACAATTAAAAAGAAATTAACAAAAAAAATGTCACCTGGATATTGCTGTTCACCGCTCGTAATTATGACCTGACAGCGCTGCAGTTACAAAGTAATTTAATAATCAGCGCGACATGTCATTAACTTCATTATTATTATTATTTCCGATTTTAGCATTCTTGAAATCGTTTATAAACGAACTTTTCTTTTATTCCTAGTATTAACGCAGTTCCACGCAACTCATAATTCACAACAGTTTGTTCAGCAAGTCTCAAAAGTCTTAATTATCTTTTTTTTCCCCTTTTACTTTAAAACACTATTAACTAAACTACTAACTTAAACACTTTTATAATGCCTTTTAAAAGCTACTGCAGGTTGCAAATTCAGCAGAAGTTCCAGAACTGCTTGTGGGGTGCAAGCAGTTTAACTGAATTACAGTCCGGATGCAGTTGAGTGCTTCTGGTTGGAAGGGATAATATGCCTCAGCTACACAAACCCCCATCCTCCAATTCTAATAACAATAAAAAGAAGTTTAATAAAGGTTTTCAAAATCAACTCTGAATGGCAGATTTATGGTTACATTTATTTCTTTGGATTTTGTTCATAGGACATCAGCACTAAAGTTGAGAGTAATGTTTAAAAAAGTATACACAGATTTAGGAATTTAGCAAAATAGATTGACAAATCATTTAAAAAATACTAAGTATGTGGCCATAGTAACAGCTCTATAGTAGTTACTGTGTAGTGTTTTAGTTTAATAGTAAAAGTCCTTCACTGTCATTTCCTCTTTCATTTAGCTTTGACTAGTAAGCTCTGATCAGCTATTACTTGTCAACTGTACAAATGCAATATTACATTTTGACTTATGACATTGTGTATTAAAAACAAAAATGTTTAGTACCTTTGTGCTGTGGTAAGCTTCCCTGTGGGTCTACACATAGGGGTGGAGCCAAGTGATTGACAGGTCTACAGATGAAGATGAAACCTAGCAGCTGTTGAAGGTTTGCAAACAAATGTCACATCGCATTTCCAGAAGGCATCTGACATGTGTGACTCTACCCTTTCTTGCAAAACGATTGTAATTACTTCTGGGATGTCAGGTGCAGGCACAGCTAATAAAGGCTGATGAAAGAGTATTACATTTGTACTTCAGTTGCAATGTCTTATAGTGTGTGGATTACAGTAGGTCCCTCGGAATGGGGTGTGGCAAGGAGTCATTGCCAAGGCTAAGATACTGGTAAATAGATGATGTGTCTCGGCGTCTTGCACGCTAACAACTGTACGCTATGCGATCCAGCGTTGGCCATCGTACAATATAGTGAAAAAGCAATGAAACTATAAAAGTATTAGACGTCTGATGATTACTTAGAAATAAAACATTCAAGAATGTGTGATGCACTTTCGCAGCTCTTGGTTATAGTGGATGCATATGCTAAACGTGATGTCAGTTTGTTAGATTATATCGTAACAGAAAGGAAACCGTTAGGAAAGTGCAACTAGGGGAAAACTCAAAAGACAAGAAAGAAAAGGAAGGAAAACACAGCTACACCTGGACAAGTCTGAAAGTAATTCCCTGAAAAATACTTAAACAATGGAGAGTGGATAATTATGCAGAAACTGTTAATCAGTTTAACAGTTCAGTGGTGTTTTGCTCATTTGCAAGCTTTACTGGGCTATGGGGAACACTTTTAATTTAGGTCTGCTACCTTTGTTCTTTAAGGCTGAGTGTAAATGTCTGCTGGTTAATATTCCAGTGTTTAGAACGCTGAGTTCCTTTCTTTACAAAATCCTGACACCTTCAATTTTATATCCTTTGTTATAGGATACAGTTTATTACATGGAAGGTTTTTTTATGGACAAGAAAACACAAGAACTCCATTGCAAACATTTACCAATTTGTACCATTTACCAGGGACTGAAATTTTAGTGTGAATACTCTTTTTTTTAGTGTGAGTACTCTTTTTTTTAGTGTGAGTACTCTTTTTTTAGTGTGAGTACTCTTTTTTTAGTGTGAGTACTGGACATCATTAAAACTGCACCATCCAGGCAAGGAACATGTGAGACAAAGACAAACAAAAAGAAAAGGTAATGTAATGGGCGGGGGGGGGCAGCTCAATCCACAACAGCAAAGGACATGCAGGAGAATGCAGCTGCAATTCCACAGCAATAAAGACAGGAATGCACAGCATCTACTGTATCTGCCATATTATGTTTGCTCAAGTGTTCATTAATCTATTTCCTCTCCATTTTTGTGCTGTTCATAACTAAATTCCCTTCAAGTCGAAGAAGCTCCGGAAAATCTGAACACAAAGACGACGACAACAGTCTGCCTCGGTCCCTGGATGAATGTAGAGGAGGATTATGGGAATATAAGAAAATAAGTGTCCGTTTAAAGTGGATTTGTCTGTTAGGCAGCGATAAACGATAGCAGGCTTTCTTCAGCTTAGTTTTCCGTTTCAAAAGAGAGTGTTGAAGGACATGTTTTATGAAAATAAGCAGGGCAATGACAAAACTAATTATATTTTTTGGCTGCACTTAAAAGGACAACACAACATCTTATGAATAATTAATTACTATAGATCCTTGCCTTGGCATTTTATTTCCTTAATGACTGATTATGTGATACTTGCCACTCTCAATGTTCCTAAATTATACAGAAAGCAGAATTATACAGAATTAATATATTTTTACTTTCTTAGAAATATCATGTGTGTACAGAATTATGGCATATTTTAAGTTAATGAATCGTGATTGCAGGCATGACAGGCAATGAAGATTCTATTTTGTGTTTTCAAATGATAATTATATCCGTCTGACACGTACAAAACCACCCGTGCCATAAATGATTGCACTTTGACTTGTGTTGGTGGTACAGCTCCCTGAGTTTGTGCACATTCACGTTATTTTACAGATGCTTATCGCGTGAACTGCACCGTCAATCAAACACCATGTGACCTTTGGCCCAAATCCAATTGGCTGTAATCGAGTTGAAAACTTTGGTAAAAGAAAAGGAGGGTATTAGGAGAAATTTGTTAAGACTTTGACTATTTAGCATATGGCTGGTTGTGGTTTCTTGGATTGTTTTGAATGTTGTACATGTGTTTTTGATTTCAGGGGGCAGTAAGGATATTGTGTTTAGGCTGTGGGTTTTTCTTCACTGTTCACTGCTGAAGCTGTCCATTGTGGTTTATTAGATTTTCTCTTCTTTTTGTAAAAAACATTCCTATTGTCCTCCTTTTCTGTTCAGCTCAACCTAGAACACATGGGTCATAACAGTCAGCACTGGCCAATAGTGGGAGAAAACTGATTATAATAAAATGATGTTTCCTCTAATTAAAAAATGCATTTTCATACTGTTTAAAATGAACCATCCACTCATGATTCTTTTCTATGGACTTTGTCTCCACAAAGTTATTTGCATTGTTTTCCCATAAATTATTTTGTAAATTTGAAACAATATAATAATAGATGTTTAGAGAAGTTTCAGGTTATTGTGGCTAATTTACACATTAAGGGGAGTTCTTCCAGAATAATGGATGTCGTGACAGTCCTGTTTTACCATGCCCACTTTCTTATTCTGGAGAGTCCTTCACCATCAACACAAATTGCAATCACTCCGCATGCGCTAAAATCACAAACACACACACACTTTCCCTGTCTTGGTCACTGGAGTTAGTTGTTTGGGCTAGAGGCTTAGCCCAGTATTTGTGTTCTGTAGGGCCCAATGGGAGTGTAGGACTAACAGAGTGATTTAAGGATATTTTTCCTTTGTGTGAACCTATCCTATACTGTGTCAGATTGCCCGAGCACAGAATAAACATAATTCTGTATCACATCACAGATTCATGCTCTTGGCTAAACATAAGTACTTAAACTTAATAATCATCTCTGAAACAGGCAGAGGCCTCATTGATCTTTTACGCTGCCACCTCGCCCCCGAAGCGCCACATCCCCCAGCCTGTTTACACATTGTGAGGTGTGTTGCCAGGACCAGTAAAACTCAGGGGAAAAGAGGACAGTAATGTGTTTTTAACAAGTAGATTTTTCAATGCAATTGATTGGCTCGGGCGTGTTCATTTCCAGGGGACATCCACGGCTTGAAAAATGATCATGTTGGTAAAAAGACATATCACTCGTGTCTCTTGCTCTGCAGTAGATTTTTTTAGGCCCCCAACTTAGGTCTTCTTCTGTGCTTATTCTCATATCTTGTTTCTACCCAATCTGCCGAGCTGGCATCTCCTGCCCTGGTGTGTCATTACTGCAGCAAGTGCTGCCCCCACCCCCTCCCACATTGACTGCCAAATTTCTGAGCCTTGTAACACTACCAATAGGACAGATTTGAGACTAAACCCAGGCCCTCCAAGTAGAAGACAGGAAGAACAAGTTTGTCAGTTTAACTGGGAAAAGCACTTCTTTTAAAGAATGTCCATGCGAAAACACAAACTTTTTAAATGAAGAGAACGTGTTAACTAGCAGAAAATTGTTTAATACCATTCTCATATCTTACTGGATCAAAGAACATGGACAAATTCACTTAAAGGATTAGCAACAAATGCTTTTTATTTAACATCTTTGGGTCCTTTGATTTGCTTTCTAACTTAGGTACCCTTGCTCTAAAACCCTTTAAAAGAATAAATTCATTTACTCTGTCTAGCAGAATACCAAATTATATTGCAACTTTAGACCCATCACTAAGCAGCATTCAATAGAAAACAAATTACACTCTAACCGTAAGGCTGTAGTGTAAAGACGACATGTCAGATCGGTGGACAATATGCAAGGCGGGCCTCTGATGGATAC
>JABJVR010037457.1:28830-70754 GCA_025773905.1 Chitala chitala
ACACACGTTGCCATGTGCGAGGCGGGCCTCTGATGGATACACACACGTTGCCATGTGCGAGGCGGGCCTCTGATGGATACACACACGTTGCCATGTGCGAGGCGGGCCTCTGATGGACACACATACGTTTCCATGTGCGAGGCGGGCATCAAATGGATACACACACATTGCCATAGATACACATATGCATCACCTGCATCAGGTATAAACCAGCCCTAACAATAACCTTGCACTGATACGGTTAAGGTTGGCATTTAGTTATCTAACAAATAAAGTGAAGAGTGTTATTATACCGTCACCATCCCCAAAACTAAACACACACACACACGCAAACAAACACACACACACACACACACACACACACACACACTTTCCATCTCACTGAAAAAAAGCTCAAATTTTTTCCAGTCATCTGGCCAAAATGACAGGATTTTGTATGCACCCAAACACGTGCATGTTTCTAAAATCTAAGCCTATTTTACTGGACCATGAAGTCTAAGATATAACCAGGCCACGTAATTTAATGGAAGGAGGGTGATGTGTGGTTTACTTTAATATCTCAGACGGTACTCACTGGAGAAATATCCTGCTTCCTATTTCAGTTTTCTCCCTGCACTGGGCGCTGAACGAGCCTGTTATTAATGTCTAAATTAACCACCAGAACATGAGAAGTAAAGGAGAAATATTTGAAGTGAAAGCAGGCTGGACTCAGTTGGGCTCTACTTTGGAATTCTAATTGGTCAATAAAGCTTGAAATACAAATCCAGGCTTGGATTGAATTTTATTCTGCGAATGTCTAGGTAAAGAGCTTTGACTCGTTCCTGTGGGCAACGAACTGAATACCCACATTGGCACTTTCTCCGTTTTATCGTTTTATCAAAGACGCAAACCAAGGGAAAAAAAGTTACCTTCTCAATCTGCCATGCAAGCTAAAAGGCAAATTCCACATAACTTGATTAAGCTGATATAAATATGCACCTCACGTGTAGCTCTTAACGGTGAAATTTAACCTACTGCTGATCCACACCACTAGCAAAATGATATTAAACTTAGTAAAAAATATCCATCCATTCTCTATACCACTTATCCAGTTCAGGGTCATGGAAAGCCTGGAGCCCATCCCAGGATGCACAGGGAGCAGGGCAGGAGATGCCCTGAGCAGGGCACCAACCCACCACAGGGCACACATACGCACACACTATGGGCAATTTGGAGACACCAATTAACTTATCCCGCATGTCTTTGGACTGTGGGAGGAAACCGGAAAACCCGGAGAAAACCCACCAAGCACAGGGAAAACATGCAAACTCCACACACACAGACCCAAGGTGGGAAACGAGCCCTGGGCCTGAAGATGCGAGGCAACGGTGCTAACCACCATGCCACTGTGCTGCCTTAGCAACAACATAACACTGAAATTGTAACAACTGAGAAATCACGATTATCGAGCAATTATCGAGCTGGCAGAACTACGGATGTTATTCAAACTATTACAACGATGTTATAACCACGCTGATAAAATATAGTGTACCTTTGAAGGCATGTAACAGCAGACGGTACCGGCTGAATTACCGCAGGTGCACCAGTCTGTGACATCATTACACGGTGAGCCTAAACTATTTTTTTTTAACGATTCGCAATCTCTGCTGTTTTTCAGTTTGTAAAAATTCAACGTATCATTGCTAATGGTCAGTCAATTTTTCACTCCTGTGTGTAAATCACACTCTGGATGCAAACCAACGTCAATAACAAGTGGCACAACAACAACAGCTCTGGTCATTAACGACGCCATTGACATTTTAATTAAGTCTCATTAGACCACATCAATACGCGGAGGGTAATAGAAGACAGATTTTGGCGGATCATCTATTCCTTTGGTCTAAGACTAAATGTTACCAGAGCTACTCCATTTGAATTTTTCAGAGTAAATATGAAACAAAACAACAGATGTTTCCAATATCAAAGACTGGATTTCTCATAAGTCTCTGTCTTATTTTGCTATGCTGTTATCATTTGCCAGTCTTCATTAGCTTTTCACACTTTTTCACAATTCCCCCAAGTTGTTAAGTCAGAAACTCTGCAAAACCTCAAATGAGACTTCAACAAGAAAACATCCACAAATTCACAATTTCAACCCTTGCTCTGCCTTTAACCTCTTCTCAGACTTAGATGAGCTCTTGATTCCAAGCCATTTGTATGCAATTTGGCATAATATGTCACAGCAGGGCAGACAACCAGTTTTTAAAGTAAGCATGTTGTGTCTAAACCCAAGCATAACCTGGTCCCGACAAAATGATTTTAGTCTTGGACACCACTGCATAAGCATTATGGGTATTTGGCTGCTGTTTTATTCAGCAGTACATCACCATTAGGTCATGTCAGTGTGAAACGAGGCCTCTGTAACAGCATTCCTCCAGGGATCTCCTCACCACTACCAGCTAAGTTACAGCTCTGAGAACAAACGCTCCACTCTAGTCCGAAACATTAATGCCAACCAATTTGTAAAGTAGAACAAGATGCTGAGTTTTCTTCCATTCGGAGACGTGCTGGAACCTAGCCTGACACGCGTCTGTACAGGCCACCGCTCGCTCACACGCCACGCTTGTCGATCGGCTCGCCAAGGACCGCTTCTCAACGCCGCCTCCCACTCGCATATGCAAATGGGCGCAGAGGCCAGAGTTTAGCGAGTGCCATTTTCTTTCGGCTGCTTCTCGCAGGGCCGAGATTTGAGACGACTCCAGTTGGTTTCGCTGCAGGGTGACATGTGACTGGTTAATGGGTCCAGCTGAGCCAGCTACAGGCTCCCCCAGACTCTCTCAGACAGCCAGGCCAATTAGAGATGCATCCAGAACAGAAACACTCGTGAGCAAACTGGAGAAGAGTATCGGCGTCATATAGAAACATGCTTCAACAGAATATTGCCCCTTTTTACAATATTAATCACGTTAACTTGATACATATAACAAGTAACAGCTCCTCAGATTATAGTCAAAGTTATTTCTCCTTTAGCTTTTAGGAAGGCATTGTATTGTGACTCTGTTGTGTACTGTATCTCTGCCCATAGCAGTTTCATCCATTTTAATATAGAAAATCAAGTTATAGGATGAAAATTCAGCCTGTTACATGCACACAAAAAAGCAATGACCAACTCAGCTCGACTGGAGACCAGTGGGAATATTAGCTGGGAATTGGATTATACCCACGACAGCAGGTTTGACAAGATAAGACGAGGACAGCGAGAAGGCGAGCGAAAACAAAACCCGAGGCTATTAAGCAGCAGTTTAACTAACTTCTGTTATGTGCGTGCGAGCCTGAACACTCCCACCCAGCGTCTTCCACTGTGTTTGATAAGGGCGGCCATTGTTCGGTGCTTACCCACACGTGTGGATCAGGCCGTGCGCCCGGGGGTGTCATCTGTGGAGGAGTCTTTGTCAAAGTAGAAACATTATCAGAACCACAGCACACGTCAGGGCGTCCTCAGCGTGAGAATATTTTCTTCTTTCACAAATAAAAAGGCATAATCATGGTTCTAAGAATTTGAGCCTCTGCTCTCCCCGATACGACAAAGCAGTAATCAGCCATCTTAGCTTGCTGAAAGCCAAAGTGTGCTGCTTTGAGCTGACAATTACTCTAACAACCCATAGTTTATTGCCACATCTCAAGCTGGTGCATTGACTGAATTTGTACAATACTGCTGAACAGCCGGTAATTATCTTTGTCAATCAGTAAATAATGTAATAATCATGATTAAGCCAGAACCACAGGACATGTTTTTAAAGTAGGAACAGGTTCTTCGTATTTGTGTTTGTGTGATTTCCACTGGGGATTCATACATGCCGTCAACAGTAATTAGGCAATCATTCTCTACCTAATGGAAGTGCTGTCTATTTATAGGAAAAACATCTGGCACGAGCAACTTGAGTCAAAACTACCACTGTAACCTTCGTAACAGTTTGTGAGATAAAGTTGGCGCGTGTGGCACTGTTCTGAGTGCCCGGGTCACAGCTGCTCATTCACATCGCGTTTTCAGGACCCATAACCGCTGAGTCTCACGTTTCCCCGCAGCAGAGCTGCGGGTGGCCAGTCTCCGACCTGCATGGTAGTCGCAGGTCTTAGCGCATGAAAAACAGCATCCTTATGCAGCAGCTCCGCTGTGAATGATTGATTCAGACAGCTAGAGGGATGTGGTGTGCTGGCCCCAGGCAGCTTCCTGTCTGGGGGCTGGGGGGTTGCAGCAGGTGCTGCTTGGTGAAGTGGATTCTGCTTCTGCCCATTCCAGTGATGTCTGAAATCTTCAAAGAGACATCCTACCCTATGATGATGTTGTTACGGAGAGGATAGAGTCTTTTCCTCAATTAATTACTTTTTTTCGTCTCAGCTAATCCTCCCCCTTGTTGTCATCAGAGTTTTGTATATAAATGTATAACTTCTGACTTTCCAGTCTCCTGTGTTTACACACTCCTGCATTGCTGGAACCTGTGTGTTCAAACAGACTGCCCACACTAGTGAATGCCTGAACATCTGACACCATCATGACTGCTTACACACACACACACACACACACACACACACACACATACATACATACGGAAGACTTACCTCACTCTAATTAACCAAATTGTAAAGATACCATAATGTGGGCCACTTGTAGCTATCTGAGTAACACGATTTATGTTATTTTACAGTGTTCTACAGCTGAAAGTACTACAGTATTTGTAGATGATTATAGCATGTGACTCAAGGGATGTTGTGGACCAAATGAAAAGTATCTAATATAGAAGATCACTTTCTTTCCTTTCCTTGTTCTCCTCTTGTAGGGTCTAAGAGCTGTCTCAGAGCAGGGTTTCAGAAACCATCAGAAATCACCAAAACAGTAACATAAAACGTAAACAGAAAACCATGTCCAGTTGTTAGGCCAGTAAAATCAGAAATACAGCTTGCATCAGACTTTTCTCACGGTTGCTTTTCACCATTAGATAAAACAAAATAACTTGTGTGATATGCTTCACATGTAAAGAATATTACATGCGTGCACGCATGTGTCTGTGTGTGTCTGTGTTTCTATGGCTGGATAATCATGAAATCTAAAAGGGTAAATTCTAATTATGCTTTAGTGCAGCGCAGTAACAAAGTATAAAATTGTTTTGTTATGTGCAAACAGAAGACAACAGCTAGTCTTACTGTATTAACACCATACAGCATCTGCTTTTCCTAATAAAGTATAAACCTTCTTAGAATAATTACATCCGAGAGAGCAATATGTGACATTTTTGTCATATACTTTGAAACAGGAAGACTGAATATTAAAGGAGAGAAGCAGCCAGATACGCTTCACAGGACTGTCAGTCTCAAAGTATAAATCTTATTGGTAGCAATAACACTACAGCGACGAGGATCTGCATTAAACTTCTCATACATCTTGAATGAGCTTGATTACAGATGCCTGTCTTAGCATCTGCTGAAGGAACAACACAAATACATTGTCATTTGCAGCGTGCAACTGATTTACATTAGTACTTTGCTAAAACTATTTTTCCGAATACGTGAACACTGAGAATGCCCTAGATTTGCACGGCTTTTGATTTATAATTGATAGTCCTGAAAGCATAGATATTTAACCGCTACATTTCACCATTTGTTGCAATCAAGAAGGAGATTTATTATGTGCATCCGTTCTGAACGAACGGCCAAGATAAGCTCGTTGTCACGTTCAGGAGAACGGATGCATCGAGGCACCGGCTGAGTCTGTACGCAAAAGGGGTTTTATTCCTATAAACAGGGTACAGGTACAGAAAACCAAGGAACAACACTACAAAACAAACAAACAAACAAACAAACAAACAAACAAACAGAGCTAAGTGTCTGCAACAACTGGCAAAGGACTGAAACAGAAGGAAAGTATATATAGGAGGACCAGGGTAACAAGACACAACTGGAGACTATTGATATAATTAAGAGGACAATTAGACAAAGTGTTTGGGAGAAACGGGGGCAAGGGCACCAACTAGTGGCCACAGAGGGAACTGACAGGGACAGATTGTGACACTGGTATGTATTACCCAAACAAGAACACTGTGTATTTCAGACATCAAGGTGAAACTCCTTGTAAGAACCAAGCTAATATAGCCTACCCCTGCTGCAAGGATGGCAACCGGTATAAATCAGACCGAGACATGTGACAGCGCTTAAAGCCACAGCCAATGAGTGGTTTCATAACTAATCGGCTTCAAAATCAAGTATTCTTTAAGAAACATGTTTCTTGCATATATCTTATTCATTCACTTATTCTGTGTAGATACACATGGCTTGGTAGGTACCAACAAAAACTACACAATATTCTGACTTTTGAACTGTCATAATTGTTTTGATGGCGCTAACTATTTTTCCAATGTCATTCCCAAGCCTGTTGTTCCTCCCATTTCCATGAGATGTCACTGTTCCCTCCCTACATGCCCTTGTGTTAATTGTCTTAAGTGCATTAGTGCCTACCAAGTGTGCCTCTTTGGTGTCTGTATTTAAGCTCTCCCTTTGCGTGTGTTGCTGGTTATTGTTTTACCTTTCCACTCATTGTACTTTGTTTTGCTGTGTTCCTGAAGAAATCTCCCTCTGTGTACTTGGCCCTCGCTTCAGCCTGCCAGTTCGTTACATCCAGTCTGTTATAACTTAAATCAGACAAACCCTCATACCTAAAGGACCATCATGTATTAATTTTTCTTACAAACAGTACATAAAAGCAGTTACAAGTTGTCATTTAATAACTGAATCACACAGTGCAACATGGGGGTCATACAACCCCAGTGCACCACAAAAAGACATTGATTACTTGAATGCAGTTAAATATACCCTTGTAGAGAGTAACTTCACTTGCCAATAATAATTCACAATCTGAGTTGAATTGTTCAGATTTTCCGTGGGTGCCACAAAAATAAAAGGAAATTGCGGATGAAACAAAGACATCGCATCATAAAGCAATGATTGGTATTGTGCCTGCGATGCCGGGCCGTGGGACGGTCACTAGTAACCGTTCCTGTTACCACTTGGCCATTTTCCGAATCCGATTGTGAGTTGTGGGGTCTTGAGTCTCCGTCTGCCTTTTGCCGTCTCTAGGGATGCCTCTCCATCGAGGGAGAAGATTAATATTTTTCAATTCACTCACCTACCCTTACAGTCATTGGATTGAAAAAAAATCCCAGTTTGCCTATAGATTTAAGGAACCGTAGTTCACAGATTTAAAATGTAAGACAATGATCGCCCGTAACAAAGACTGGGTCAAGTGAAAATATCACTTATTCACACAAATGAAAGTAAGACCTTGAAAAGTGAAACAAAAGTGTATATGCGTAGTCGCTGACTGAGTTACGTGGCTAAAATTTTTTAAACTTTACACGAGTCCTGTGAGAACTATATGCACTCCATTTTCATGCAATGCCGCTTACAGACTTATGCGCAATTAATGCAATTACGTACTAAACTCGGTAACACGTGAAATTTTTGTATGGAATAAAATATATTACTCACCAGTGAAATGTTTTTTCCAATAGCCTATAGATTGTAATGTGCATGACTTACTGTCTACTGTATAATCAAAGACTTTAACAGAGATATCTAATGTTCATTTTGCTATTCCGACATATGCTCAAACACCTTCCTGTTATCACCATGGTCTGGAACAACCAATATTTTCAAGCCCAACTCAGGCGGGTTTAAACACCTTGATGGCTCGGTTTGTTAACTTGGTGCTCCAGGCTATGTTTTAAACGTGCTGAGATAGAATCGTCTGCTCCTGCTGAAACCTCCTCGCTTACAAGACACAACCAAAATACAATATCTGCACTTGTCAAAAACACATGTTTAACATTGCAGCATCATATACTGCCTGCTCTGTTTCGTGAGAAAGAATATTCGCGGCACGCGCTCCAACTGCTCTCGCGTTCGACTGAAGCCCCCGGGGATGATGACACCCGGTCACCCTGACACTGGTTGCTTTAATAAATGTAATAACGATTGCAGTTGTGCGTCTCGTCCCGTAGCATTCGTGCACAGGGAACAGTTTCGGGGTTTCTCTGCGCAAGAGCGCAAAGCAGCTTTGAGGGCTCTGTCACTGTTATTGCTGCTGCTCAAAACTGCATCCCAATAACTTCTGTGAGAATTAACGTGAAAGACAGCATCTGGTGAGAGCTCGAAAAGGATGCTCCGTATGTTGCATGATGCAGTGTGTGTGTAATTTAGGAGATTGGATAGCAGTTTTCTTTAGCTTGGAGTAGGACGGTAATGTTGCAGTTAAATGCATTCTAAAGCAAAGCAGACCACAACTGTACATGTAAGGGTTACCTTAAGTTTGGTAACTGCCGCAAGATGAAACTAGCTGTGTTGTGAGCGTGGCTTTACCACCCACCCATCCATGTATCCAATCATCTATTCATCCATCCATCCTCAAACCGCTTGTACTTTGCAGGGTCGCGGGTGGCCCTGTAATATTTACCCATTCCAATTTGACAATGTTTTCAAGGACCTGTGCGAACTTTAAATTTAAAAATTACTTTTAATTTAAAATTACTGACTCACTTATGCCCTAGATATAGAAACGATCGCCGATGCTGTTTTCTCGACACTTTGTGAACATCATACACACTACGAGATTGTAGTAAACTTGAAGTTACGATACCGCCCTCTGGTGTCAATACCGTGTACAGCCAACTGAGGCTGCTTGTACGATCCCGTCACCTGAAGTGCAGTCCCCTTTCGACAAGTATTTATAAACAGAAAGCCATAACATTTTACAATGAAAAGTCATTTAAATTTTTGTTTCCACAGAAAATACATCAAAAAGAATATACAGAGTGGTTTTAGTTTGTCGGTAACAGTTTTCTCCCAGTTGTGATCTCGTCCACATGTAACGTTCAGGAGAACGAATGCACGGAGCCAATGGCTGAGTCTATATGCAGAAGTGTTTATTTGACCGAGGGGGGAACAAGACAAAACACTAACTAACTAACTAACTAACTAACATGGGACCAGATCAACAAAAGAACTCAACAACTGGCAAAGGACAGAGGACAGGAGAGGGTTTAAATAGAGAGGAGAGGCTAATGTGACACTGATGATAATGATAATATAATTAACTAAGAAGCCTTAAGTGAAAAGGAATATGAACAGGTAGGAGTAATAGAAGAAACAGCAGCGCCTAGTGGCCAGGGTAGGCCACTACAGGTGTCGGACATGACACCACACTCAAGATGCGCAAATACGGCCACTGTGGAGTGCGACAGTGGATCCACGGTCAGCCGCCAGACCTGTCAGCTAGAATGTTAAAACAAACAAGTGAAACTCAGGGGAGGGGGATCCCAAAGCACACGTGGATTCAAGTGGCAGCAGCTGGAGGGGTGGACACACCTGTCTTTCACTGCTGCCACTGTCCTCCCTTACCGCCAAGTGTTACCAGAGTTGATCTGCTAGGGCTGGTTTCCCCGTTCAGACCCTTGACGGACACAGCGAGAAGGAAATGAAACTGGGGGACGTGTGGACCATACAGTGCACTAGCCAGTTTTGGCACAATTTACTGTAAATACGGGTAGTTTCCAGAAAACCTGTTCTGCACGATGCGGCTGCTGATTTCTATGAAATAAATAAACACCACGCTTTAAATATTTTGCACCTGAAAGTTTAAAGAACGCCTGTGGTGGTTTGATAAATCAGCATATTCAGTAAAGCTGTCAATAGCCTCTTTATCTGAGTTTTACGAATATAGCAACTTTAACATGGGTTTTTTCATTAAAAACGAGCAGCAACAGGTAAACTGAAAAAATCAAACATGATACCTGCGCAGGTGCGCAGATGGCGAGGGGACCCGTCCCCCTTCCCCCAGTTATACAGACTGTTCACTATAATTCTCTAGACACCCCCCTCCCGACACACATACACACACTTTTGAGGGAAAACTGTCCCATTGCCCCGAATGTGAATTGTGTGTAATCAAGACAAGTGTGTGTGTGTGTGTGTGTGTGTGTGTGTGTGTGTGTGTGTGTGTGTGTGTGTGTGTGGTGGATATGCAACTTTGGTTGGCACAATACATTCCTGGCCCCCAGTACTCGTTACGCTTGGATTTGTACCATATGACCCTTAAGCGAGCCAAAAAGCAATTAAACCAAGAGCATCCCTCCGGCGGTTTAAAGCGTCAGCGTGGGAATTTATTACCAGCCTTGTGTGTCCATCAGTAGTTCATCCGATCTGCGTTCTCGTGCGTGGTAATTGCGCAATTAAAAATATGTTATAAATAAAAGATACAACTACAGACGTGATTAAGAATATAAAGGAAATTAAATCGTAGGGGATAACATTCCAGGAAAAGGCGTTTTTGCAGAAGCCTGCATCTCTAGCTCTCGAAGATCACATCAGCGTTGTTTTACACCGCTCAAGGGGGGTGAGGGGGGGCCCGTGCTTCTGTACTGAAGCTTTCATGCCAATCACTTTTTGGAAAGAAAAGAGCAGTTTAGAATATGATAAACTTATTTTTTCATATATAGACAGAGAAGGATATTTAAAGCTATTTCAACACAGAACCACTATTTGTTACTTGGCTATGTCAATAGCATTTTGACAATTTTTTTGCCTTTATTTAAAGCATAATCTAGCATTTTTATTAAACTGATCCTTTTGTAGTTGCATTGTTAATTGTCACAGTTAACTGCTTAAACAAGAAAACTGACATGGTTAAATTTGACCAGCTGTCTGTGTCCATCTTAGTGTTTAGGGATTTACCACACACACATTTCACCCATCCAGGTGGCACAGTGGTGTGGTGGTTAGCACTGTTGCCTTGCACCTCCACATCTGTGGTTTGATTCCACAACCCACACACAGTTCATCTTCAGATGGGTCTATCTGACATTGGTATTTGCTCCTACCTGAAGGTATACAGAGGGCTCTGCTCCTATGAGATGTGTTCCCTGAACAACATTACGGTTGCTTTTACCTGTATTTATTAGCATTTTGAGGAATATTTGCTCCGATGTTGAATTCAGAAGTCCATGAGACGTACAGTAATGCACTTGTAATGGACCAAGGGGGCAGGCATGCTTCGAACCCGAGTTGCTAGCACACCACACAGGAGGATGAGCTGGTGAACCAAACACTGAAGTCTTTAGCTCTGGGAGCTAATCAGCCTCTTGTCTCGACCCTTGGGGGGTGATGTCACCCTCACTGCAGCTGACCCGCCACCATGTCACTACAATATTAAAGCTAAGATATTAACACCCATTTTAAGATGTCTGGTATTTCTATTCTACCATCATTTTTGTTGTTGTTACAATTATTTCCTAAAATTTGAATACATTTTTATAAAATTTGAGTGTGGGATTTGGAATGCACTCAGTAAAAGCAAAGGAAACGTTGCATTTATGAAGGTCATAATTGAAGCAGAAATGATTCCAAGAGTAAACAGGCTGACCAGCAGGAGACAAACTCTGAAGGTGTGGTGTGACAAGATCTTCGCTGTACATCAGTATCATGAATACCTGCCATTTGGCAGCACCCTGTGCCTGTCCTGCATCCTTGGTTGCCTAGGTGTTAGGCTCTAGGTGCCTTTGATATTACAGTGCATAAATCTCTTGTGGAAATTAAATGAAATTTGAAACTATTCTTTCTGTAGTATGTTTGTTTCCCTGAGTTACTCATTAATTGGGCACATTTATCCTAACTGAAGGAGGAAGAGAAAAAGCTCATGTCACACTTTACCTTTTATTGTTTAGTTTTTATGTGTTTTTTTCAGAATATTTCTAGTTATAATTAAATGCAGTGGTAATATGTTAAGGAAATGTTAAGGTATTGTGTGTGTGTGTGTGTGTGTGTGTGTAGTGTTTAGCCTTTATTTTCTGCTTCTTGTTGTTGCACTGTGCACTGACAGATAACAACAACAACAATAATAATAATAATAATAATAACAATAATTGTCTGGCACAGCAAAAATGTGTATGCATACAGTCAGCCCCAAACACTGAACACAATCTGATGTAAATAGACAAAAACGAACAAAACACAAGTGGAAAAAAATCAAAGGAAACAGACTAGCTTAGAATGACCTAACAGGGCGGCTGCCAGGAGCAGCACCTGTGATGGCACACTGTATTTATATGTGACGGGGTGCATGATGTCACTTTATTTTCAGTGGTAGTTGTGTGAACCTGATGTTTCTCTTTGGTCATGTTTGCATGTGAGGAAAAAACGTATGTTTGTCATTTGTGTTGGTTACATGATTTCGTTTTAATATAGTTCCACTACATTTGCATTTGTACTTGCCTTTGTGTCACGCTGTGTTCATTAGGGACTCATGATTGAATAAAAAGCTGCATGTGACTCCGTTTATGATAATACATCAATGCTCAGAGGTAGAGATTCAGACAGTTACAAATGGTGCCATGACCCATATAAATACCAGCTGCAATTGCACAGTCAGATGAGGTTGTTGCAGGTATTTAGAAGTGAGGATGTAACAGACATAGTAACCCCGAGATGTCAGGACAAAAGTTTAATTAGCTCCCTGAGTAAGAGACTCGGATCTTTATCTTAGCGGGCCAGTTCTCTTGTCTGGTAACTTTGTGGCACCTGTGGCTATGTAGACTTCATCCCTGGCACAGGTTTCCACGTTACAAATGCTACATTTATTTAACTAATATATTTTGATTGCCTCCAGAGCATCGCTGAGTTGGCCCATGCAAATCATGCTAAGCTGTCAGTTACTAACAGCATAATGTTTGTTTCTGAGACAGTGACAGTTGTTCAGGCAGTTTTCTGGAACCTTCATAGGGGATGGGTATACGCCACTGGTCCTGGGGTAGTGCTGGGGTAACATTTTGCATTAATAACTTGGAAAAATTCCTAGTTCAGTTTAATAGAAAAGCAGATTTGATTTGAGTTGATGTTGCTAACACAAGGAGCATTGCAAAACACTTCACTGGAAATATGTTGATGAGGATTCTCAGTCATCCAGGTGTTGTGTTACCACATACCTGCATATCCAAAGGATGACACTGAAGGTCAAAAAGGAGGACAAAGAAAAGAAGGCGTTTCACTCCCATAAAACTCACAAAGCAAAGTGTGTTCCAAAGAAAACTAAAACTACAAGTACCTTAACAAAATGAATCATTAAATGGAAAGCTACAGTGAAACTATACAGTATTATGTGTTATGGAACATGTAATGTTTTAACTTAGTCTTCATGTGATCAGAGAATTTGCATTTTCTCTTACTATTGTTACTGCTGGCCAACATATTACACAAAAACATTTCTGTATGTTCATATAAGAAATAACAAAATACAAAAATGATGACGTGTCACGTGCGTGGCCGTGTCGATTTATTAAAATGGGGTTGTACTAATTAACGTACTGAACACACATTGTGCCTCAGGTTTGCTCTTTACAATTAAAACCTAGATATGATGGCGTGCAGTTACAGCCAACAACACGGCCAAGTCAGTGATTGATGAAAGTGAGAAAGCTGGACATTTTCACATTTTTGGCCAATTCCTGCAGGACGGAGGACACAATTTCAAAAAGGACGTGTCTTCCTTTCACCAGACATCTGGTAACCCTATTCAGGTGGAGCTGTCTAGAAGTTTAATTATGTTGAAAGAAGCTACTTGGATAAGCAGCAAAATATTCCTAACAAGATGAAACAAGTCCAATTGATTTGATTCACCTTCAGACACTTAACTGGAAACAGAAATTAACCAGGAATTTTTTATAACTGTTGTCTGTCCCAGTAACATCCTCTTATTGGCAAACTGTGCATTTACAGGTTAATAGATATATTGTATGCATTAATCAAACCCGTTTTCCAGTAGAATTAATTGTGATATTTGACTCTTTAAACAGTTTGTGAACAACTTGGTAAAGTGATATTCATAAAAAATGTGCTGCCATGATAGTATGACAAAGCATGCTGGGAATTCAAGCAATGTCATAAAAGAGAGCACACTGAACAAAGAGGGAGCTTCGTCTGTCCTGCTCTGTAACTACACACAACAGTATCTCAGTAAACCTTACTCTGGAATTTACCTCCTCTCATTAAGAAGGTAATATGCAGTAACCAATCTGTCAGTATTAGCACCCAAAATCAAGGTTAATGAGACGTTTTCCTGTGTAGCCCAGCTATATCTTGACTCTTCTGTATAAAGTAACAAATTTCAGGAAGTTCTGTTAGTATCAAAGCAAGCATTCAATTAGTTTCCAACAATCAGCTCTTCGTATGTCCGGAGCAGAGGGGAACTAGTCTGTTAGATCAGCAAAGGCCGGCTGTGTGCAATGGAAACCAGAGCTTGGTAAGTCAAAAAGGAACATGTCTTCAGCAAGCGCACCTCATTTGGGCCTGGGGGGTCTCTAGCTCATCAGGAGCCTAAGCAGAGACAGAGGACTACCCGTGCCCCCCCTCCTTCATAGGGGCTGGTTTGAAGTTTAATGATGCCAGCTGCCCCAGTCTGCAGGCGCTAACGAGCTGGCGCTAACGAGCTGGCGCTGTGTGGCACTGAGGTGCCATCTCTGGGCCTGAGGGTCAGGTTGTGTGGGGGTGCTGCTGTTAGCGAAGGGGGCGTGGCTCCCCTTTGAAGAGCCCCGTGCTTCCATTTTTCATCAAGTGCCGGCTGACAGGCCCCACCAGCTGTTCCTCGTCCTGCGATTTAAATTTCGACCCGCTTTTCTCCCCAAAGCTGCAAGGAACCCTGAAATGTGGTTGGACTCAGAGCCGGCCGTGTTTGTTTTGTCAGAATCGAAGGTGGGTGAGGCTGGAGACCAGCTCTGCTGATGCCTGCATCCCCAGCCATCCTCATAACAGTTTGATCTCTGTGTGAAATTACAGATGTGAATGTTTCTTTTCCATTCTTAGCAGCTTTTTCTGAATCTGAGAAGCTCTGTCAGGGCACCGTATGCCTCCAGAAGTTCCAGTATGATTTATTCCAGTATTCCAGAACTATGCTGTTCTCTGTTAGTCGCATGAAGCTGTGATGGTGTGGTTCAGATCTCCACTCAGCATCGCTCCCTGAGACTACCAACCTTCTTCAGACTCTCTCAAGTGGTGAGGGCAGACACTAAAGCCAGAGGGAACCGTCTCCTTCCCTTTAATACACAGAGGTTTCACCCAGAGCCTCTGTGCACATGGGACAGCAAAATGCATGAGCAACGATGGCAGAAGCGTGGGGTGAGGGAGCACACCTAGTGTAGGAAGGCAGAGTGACACTGAGAGGTGCAACCCCAGGAGGCATAATCAAGCCAGGACGCGGTAGGATAAAGTGACGTGGCTGGGAAAAGATGGAAAGATCAGCTGAACCCATCCAGCTACACATTTTAATACTGTGAAAGGTGGGCAGAATCTATAGCATTACACATTTAACACTGTGAAAGATTGTTCTGAATCCATTCCACTACACATTTCAATGCTACAAAAGATGGACTGAATAACATCATACTACATATTTCAATACTTAAGATGAGCTGAATCCATTCCACTATACATTTAACACTGTGAAAAGTGGAGTGAATCCATTCCCCTAGGCATTTCAATACTGTGAAAGATGGGCTAAATAACATTCCACTACATGTCAATATTGTGAATGGCTGAATCTATTCCACTACACATTTCAATACCGTCGAAGATGGGCTGAATCTATTCCACTACACATTTCAATACTGTCGAAGATGGGCTGAATCTATTCCACTACACATTTCAATACTTTCAAAGATGGGCTGAATCTATTCCACTACACATTTCAATACTGTGAAAAACATTAAGTTAAAAAATTAAATCATCCATCCATCCATTCTCCATACTGCTAATCCCACACAAGGTCTCAGGGGAGCCTGGAGCCTACAGAGTACACAACGACGAGAAAGTATCGGAGGAAGATGAATGAGTAGTCATGGCTGAGCTTCCTTCGCGGGTCTCCAGCTCAGCATGTGGGGGCATGGTTATGAGTAATGGCCCCCCCACCGCCACCTTTGTAACACCTGAATCACTCTATTGAGACTGGAGTCTCATGGACTCACATAGTCCTTCAGCAGCTGCAGCATAAAGACAAAGCTGAGCTGTGTGTGTGTGTGTGTATGAGAAAGCGGCGACATGGCGGGAGCCAGCTGTCAGCGCCATGCCAATCCATCACCGTGAGCCGAGCGTTGGCGAGCACACACCACGGTGGAGCTCACGCCGCCTTTTGCCCAGCCACATGCTGTCACTGGCAGAGCGGCACACCGAGCCAAAAGCTGCTGTCTGTGGGTGGCAGAGCTGGAGAGACAGGGGGCCGCAGAGACAATATTCACACTCCTCATACTGGGCCTTTGATTTCCTCACACATCTCAGACAATTTTAACAGCCATTCACCGGGTATTACTGAAAACAATGAAGGTGGTAGACAGGTACTGTACCACACATAAAGAGTGCACACATAGAATATCTTGACGAAAAACCGACTTGGCATATTTACTTATTACAGCACAACTGATCACATCACGTTTATCGTTTTGTTTCCCCAGCATTATGTTAATTTTCAGTGGTTAAGGAAGACAGAAAGCATCTTTGTGGCCTCGGGGACACTGCAGCGAATTTCGTTCTTTACCTACCCCTGCATGAGCCAGACTACAATTTTCGGCATACCATAGGTCAGGTCTTCCACACACTCAGCAGTGTGAGCACATGGGGGGGAATTAAGCTGGCACCAGGGGTCCACTGCACCCTCACAACCTTTCCATCAGGCTCATTATTTGACCACATAAGGACCTCTGATTAATGGTTGTAATGCATTTCGCCCTAATGCACCCCTCCTAGTCCAGACATGAAGCAGGTGAATAAGCCAGGGAACATTCCAGAGTAAAACACTAACTTTGATCATTCTGCATGTTTCTCTGGTTCCAATGTACAAGCTTTTAATTTAACCTCCATGTAAAAGCATACGCAGTGACAACTATTGACAAAATAAGCACGCAGCATTATTTACGAGCATAACATCCAACTCCAGTTATTGGTTTAAAATGCAAACCATTCATCTTTTGCTCCAAAGTACACTGACCATCTTTTGTTTGGATAAAATCTGCTTTAACCTTTTGTGACAGGGTGAAAGTCTGACTGAGAATTCGTGTGTATGAGTTACTTGACATTCTAACAGACGCACATCGAGATCCCTTTGCAATCCTTAGTCCTGAGAGATTTACATTTTCACCTGCTGACATTTACAAGCCAAACGCAAATCCAAAGATTGATTTTCCTCAGAAACACTACATATGCCTGCAATCAAATGTCTCCCCAATTCTTAGCTTGTTCCAAAACTCTGGAAATAAGACATGAGCTTTGCATAGAACACAACGGCAAAGTAGATCTGAAGTTATGCACGTTACAGCAATAAGAGGCCTTTTTACCTTTGGGCATCGCCCACCCATTAGTAAGTCATTCTACCCCCCTTTGGAAGCGTTTTCAAAACAGCTGCTGCAGTACCTCTGTGCCCATTGTGACCTGTGGATTCTTCAGCACTACCTGCACCACCTAGCACAAACCAAGCTCTTAGTCAACCTCGTGTGAGAAGCTGGACAAATTACAGTACTTTTTAAAAACAGAAGTTCACTTCTACCATACTGCACATCACAAATTAAGACATTTTCAGACTATGACCGAACATTAAACCAGATTCTCCCACTGAAGAAACACAGTTGTGCTATAGTTTGAAAACTTGCTTTTATTGCCACAAAAGACTATAAATGGGGTAAAAAAAAAAAAAAATTGTGGCTTAAAACACAGCAATTCACTCTGGGGAAACGGGGAAATCTTGGATATTAAGATGTGCGGTTTGCTTCTTGCATCCGTTGGGTTGTTTTGTGAGCTTCACTGCTCGGTATCCTTTCAGGGAACCTTTGGGTCAAGCACCATCAAAATGTAACAGACTTAGAAATCCGGGCCATTCTTCTTCAGCTTGCTGTAGTCCATGTTCACAGTGAAGAACTGAAAGTGACGATGAGAGAACCCATCAAAACTCTAGTACCTGAAGACTAGCCACAAACAAGACCAGATTTAAGATATTATCCCCTTCTTAAAAGGCAATAGTTCGGGTGCCAATATATTAACGGCAACCGTGAGGAGTGACAACTTCAGAAACTGAAAAGCCATCCAGACAAAGACATTTACCTAGACCACATCAAGTGACAACCTCAAGACCAGCACATTACTGTCAGACAACTTTATAAAGCTAGTGTTTGGGACTTCTGAGCACAAACAGACAGAGGAACATTAAGCAGCACTGTCACACCTTGTACTGGTCAGTGGGACGCAGCTTGTTCCAAGGTTCAGGGTTGTTCTTGCGATCCCATCTGTGAACAATTAGGTCTCATTCTTAACCGTGTCAGCAAGAGCTTGTTTACAAGCACCATATTTATACACTAGAATGTAACACATCTGAAAAAGGTTTTACAGTAGACATTTAGCAGAAAATTAAAAGCCACTGGTTGAAATGGCACATTGGGCACAGGGAACATCCAGTACTTACGAGACATCTGGATTGCGCAGGGCAAGACGGGTAAGATAGAGGAGGGACATTGCTGTCCCACCTCCGATGAAGAAAAAAAGCGGGATGAGCTTTAAAGAAAAAAGAAAGTGATGCAGTTTAGCTGCTGGCTACAATCCAACTGCTGCCACCTCCAGCTAGGTCCAAAATCACAGACTACTCGCTATATAGAGTGTACTCCATTTTGTAGTGGTGTCCAAATATAAAGCAACTCTAGCCACTACATAGTGCTCTCAAAATATCCCACAAATAGTGACTATCAATTGTACATTAACTTGTGACTTAACATTATACCAACACTGGTTGTACACTGTATACCATAATGCATTGCACTGAAAAATGGCACTAAGCACAAGAGATGCTTGTTGTACCTACTTAAAGTAGTGTGTAATATAAAATATATATCAGATAATGTATTTCGGGCCAGTTTACGTTAATTTGCTTGCAGATTCGTTTTTCTTTCGCTCCACAACTCAGATCTGTCAAAATACTGCTTTGTTAGGCATGTAGTCCACTATGTAGTCCACTATGTAGTCCGCAGGGATTAAGTGAATAGGGAGTGATTTTGGACAAAGCCAAACCCTGCAGCTGCCTGCATTTTAAACAAGTATTAACATATCCGTGAACAAGCTTGCATTCACACCAAAAATCTGGTGCGATTGTGCAATATCTTTAGGTAAATCACAATGACGCGTGTAAATGAATATGTAAATAAATTCGATGACCGTCCGTGGAAAATGCGAAAGAAAACATGACCCTAACCTTTATAATGAAAATTAAAAGTACACGTTGGGAGTCACCATTCTTTCACATGGTATCCTCACATTAGCTACTTGCATAACACTATCAACTATATTACTTAACTGCATTTAAGTATACCACATAATAAACTTCAAAAGACAACTTATTAATTTGTTTAACAACTTTAACTACAGACATTTCGGTAACTAAAGTCCCTTTCATGCCCCACGCATTTCGCGCTCCAAGGTTACACCGTCCTTTATATCAGGATATCGCTGTACACAGATTTAATTCGTACTTACTGCCGGATGGTTTCTCATCTGTCGACCAACTATACTGAAAAACGACATTTTTTTTTTTTTTTTTTTTAATGATCGCAATCAAATTTTACGCCCTAAAAGCACACAACAAAAAAACCGATAAGTCAGGGCCGCGTCCGGGAGCTGCTTTTATGGTGACAAACCCAGGGGTCCTCATCTTACACTTTCACAAGATTGCCTCGAAAATATTAAGATACTTTGACAAATTTAAATATACACTCTCCATTTTATATTTATACACAAATATTGTAAATCTGTTATATGCAATTATTATGTGCTACTGTCGTTTCCCTTAAATTCAGGCACTACAATGGATACCTAAAACAAGTTTTTTTTTTCCCGTTTTCGCGTCTTTTGTTGGACAAACGGTTCATTTTAACATTTTACATTTACATTTTAACTTCCACAAATACATAAATCGTGAACGCAGTGAAAACGTAAAACATTTGTATTTTGACATTATACTGTTACACCTGTGGTTTAATTCTCTTTAGTCAATTTGCGTGATTTTCATGCACAGTCACCGCTGTATGCGCCGGGTTGTGCATGTGTATCTCTGCGAGTAGATTTGGATAACGATTTAATTATATTTTGCTAGTTAGATAAATCGATAATTTACGACTGGTTTCGATCGAAACAAAACAGGAGATGGAGTCATACCACAAAGAAAGTGAAGCTTTAGCGGTTAATGGTGGATTAACACTTATGCGTTCTGTCTGCAATGCGGAGTCTGAAAATTAGACAATCTGCAAGACACGTTATGAAAACAAGAGACATTTACACACGGTTGTGTTTTTTAACACACTTTCCAGCTGGTAGCATGGTGTTTAAGATGCTTCACGTACTAAATATAACAAAAATAATAAAATGTGTATTACTGTTAATAAATCCCACTGTGTGCTAGAAATAAAATGACACGTAATCTGGACTGTCCTGTATGTATGCAAATAATACTGTGCACACATCTCACATTCATTTAATAGACTTAAAAGAACATTTGCTAAAATGCACATGACAAAGATGTACAACGAGGCTGACTGCCAAACCTAATACAATGAAAATAGACATATTAAAATACTCCGGGAAAATCCTGTAGTTTTCTTGATTTCCTATTTATTAAAAGAACGACGAAAATAAATTAGTACTACTTGTCACAAATAATAATACACCGCACTCAATGCTTGTATCAGCAATGCCCAAACGGGTTACATCGGTCACATTTTGCGTTGGGGTACAATGCTTCACAATTGGGCAAATAAGAAGTTTCCCTGCTGGTTACAGAGGCGTATGGGGGGTGTTCCGTTATTAGTGCTATTACTATTAAACTAAACAATTTTAAATCAGCTTCACCGCAGATAACACGGAGAAAGGTGACTTCTAAGAATATTACTTCTGCTATTGGTTTTTATTTTTTGTTTGCGAGCAGTACAACGTTACGACATGCAACTAAACATCTAAACCTACAAGCTATTAATCATTACGGCTCATAAAATGTAGCTACTGCTTCATATTTTTATTGTACAAAAATACAATGGCCAGTAGGATTTAATTCACAGGCCATTATGATTTTCCTGTGACCATTAGTTACTTTCCAATTTGTTTAGAAAATGCATGGTATATGTGCGTGCGTGTGCGTGTATGAGCCAAGGTGAGCAGTTTCATAGGATGCATGTTACCGGTTACTCGGTGCGTTTCCACCTCCATCAAACACCGCACGCATTACTGTTCCTGAAGGGGCCCCCCCCCCCCCAGCAACGTGCTCTAACGGTAACGTGAGAAATCCAGTTCAGTGCACGACCGGCGAAGCCCTGCTCCGCGTTAAATCAAACTTGCCCCAGCGAAGCGGGGAGACGCTTTGCTTTCCGAATGTCATTTTCCAGTTTCGCAGTAACCTGTCCCAAGCATCTGCAATGTGATTTATGTAGAACATCAGTTTTACTGTAAACGGGTCTCTCCTTTCCGCTGTGTGACAGCCGAGACCGGAGAGACAGCGCTGTAAATTGCGTTTACACCGTTTAAAATTATGACATATAATTCGTATTGTGCACGATCGTTTAATGCTCTTAAAGTGCTATAAGAATATAGCTGCATGGCTGGACATGTCCACGCGCCCTATAACTAAACTGAAACGTCTAAACTGCGGGCGCCTTGCGCCTTTCTCAAGTCACAGTATCATATGTACATGCAACAACAGAAAAAACAAGCCGTTTCTTGGTTTTAATTTGAATTCAGGTTTCTTATTTTCTTACGTAGTGATGCATCTGCTGGTGGTGACCTTTGCTTTCAGTTTTGAATCTGACAAAAATAAGTAATTTACAGACAGGTACAGAAAACTGTACAGTAAAATACAATACCTTTTCTTTTCACCATGTACCCTTTCCCATTAGAAAATAAGCTAATAACAGTATCTTAATACAAGGAAAAAGGAATAAAATGCTTTGAAAACACAAAGGCCAAGATGACTAAAATGATATATTAACATACATTACGCAATGACTGTATTATTCTTTAAATTAGGTAAAAATAAAACAATCCTGTTAACAGGTGAACCAAATGCAAAGTTAATATCATGTCTTTAGAATCTTGTGCACACTTGGAAAAATGATTTATGGGACCATTCATGCACTAGATAGTAAACAGCCAGCAGGCTAAAATTAAAAAAAGAATTTCAATGTAAAAAAAAAAAAAAAAACCCCATTTAGGAACAATATACAATGGGACAGCAACACAAATTAACTGACAGACCTTGAAACAGGAATTTGGAAAGAGATATGCAAAACTGCCAAACCATTGTATAAAGTAACAGGAGCTGAAGTCTCAATTTAGTGTAAACATTAACCTCCAGTTACAGACTTCAGCTCCCAGCAACCCCACTATGCAAGTTTCTACATTATATACCCAAGTTAACCATGTACTGGCACCAGATGTAAAATCCACTGCATGGGCGGCCACAGCCAACAGCAAAAGGCCATTTCTCCACGCGTTCAGGAGGACTGCAGGCAGCATCAGCTGAAGTAAGGAGGTCCGTGTATGAAGGTGGGAGGGGCGAGGGGAATGTGTGGGTACGAGCTGTGGGGGGGTGGGGGGATGGTGAGCCCACCGGAGCGGCAACACAGGAAGAGGAACCGTGGGGATCCATCATCCACCTGGACACAAGACCGCAGCAACAGGTTCTTCTCAGGACCTCAATGTGGCGTCTTCTTTGGCCCCTTTCCGTACGTGGCATCAAGTCCCAGGCCTGATTCACAGATGGAACAGAATGAAATCATGTCAAAGAGCAGCCTCACAGCAGCTGCTCGCGTAGACGGGATGCTCACTTCCAGCAGCTTTATTTATTAAACGTACCCAAGAAGACGAGGATCGTGCCAACCCACTGCATGCTGTTGATCACATTCCCAAAGAGGAGGACGGAGCCCAGGATGGTGAAGAACTTGCGGGTGGTGGTGATAATGGAGCAGGTGAGTGGGCCGAAGTAAACCACGGTCATGAAAATGAACGTCTGGGACAGCACAAAAAGCAACTAAGCAATCTGTAGCGGACCCACCCCCCCAGTCTCCTCATGCTGTACCCCACCTGCCTGGGTTTGGGTATGTGCAAGTCCTGTGTGACCTTTGACCCACCTGACCAAGAGCACTTGTGAGGCCAAAGAGGAGGATGTTGTAGTAGATGTTGGGAAAACGCTCTGCAAAGTCAACGAACTGCCACACCTCCCCTGTTGACAACACAGCTGGGGGGGGGGCCCACACACGGCATGAGTTCTTACAATAATACATGAACAATAAGGTCTGCATATTAAGTACAGAGAGCAGCCATGCAATTGACTTGTTGTGCCACTAAAACAATCTGGGTATGGAAACAGACCACAGCACACTGACATTGGGAGGATTTCACTAGTTTTACAAACCAGAGCAATAACCTACAAACAATATTCATTACATTAATTTTCAATAGAAGGCTTTGGAACTGAACGGTTCAGTTAAACCAGTTCTTATTAAACACACAATAAGATTAGAAATAAATTGTGATAAAAAAAAAAATAAAAAAAAAGTTGTCAAAATCCAGAACAGAACCTCCAGTAAATCATCTTGGAAAATTCTGAATTACCAGGTAAAAATAGAACAGAATTTGATTGTACGCATAATGATTCTGACATTTTATATGCATGTCCATATGTTAATGTTTAATTTGTATGAAGTTGTAACGTCACTCAAGACTTAATGCTCAGTTTATCAATGCAGTTTTTAGGTTGTCACGATAGTTTATCTGATAAATGTAAAAATGCCACTGGCTGAAATTTCAAATGTCAATGCTGAATATATCAGCCTGTATGCCTGACGTCAAAGAAAAAGCAGGCAAATGGCCAAACGGAAAAATGATTACATAAACTGAACTTTCATTTATACCAGAATAAACCCTTCATTAGAAGTCAAATGAGACCGTGCGGACTGACGTTGTCAAGGGGCTTGCAATCTTTACAGCTATTTAAAGAAAGCTACCATTAAACACACACACACACACACACACACAAAACTTGCCGCAATACACAAGCTCCCCCTAGTGCTCAAAATGGGAACAGCAGTTGGTTCAGTTGCATGTCCACACAGAACAAAGTATGTGCGTGGCTTATCAACAGAAACAATGCTGTTACTTCCTTAACAGCAAGACATAATGCAACAGCTACAGTACACAGAATGTAAGTCTGACTGCTGCTCAAATCTGAAGATCTGGACGCACCGTTGGTCATTATAGCCATAATAGTTCACACCACACGTAACGCATGAACGAACATTCATTTCGACATTAAACAGCTTTTCTCGACTCATACAGTATAAGAACACATCTTGACTCCACAGCCATGAAAGTCATTACAGGTAAGACGTCCTGCCAGGGTGGGTCAGTATCAAAGCATAACGCACCAATTCCCAGCACCAGAGTTGACCAGAGGTTGATGTTCAGCATCATGTGATTGGAGCCGGTTTGGAAGCGTGCCCTCATGTGGTCCTGTGCCACGCCTGTCAGGCCATCTAGCGTCAGGGAGCACAACTGCAACACACACACATGGGATCACACATGCCCTGCCCACACAGTATCATGCAAATTGGCAGCCTAGCCATCGATACAGAAGAGAAGGGACGGTGGCGGAGGTGAGCAGGACGTACCAGCAGCATCTCTCCGAACCCAAAGACGTGGTCATCAGTGACGGCCACACTTTTCTGAGGTTTGTACAGGAAGAGGGCCACACCCGTGACAATCAGCAGAACACACAGGTACTTGGCCAGGGGATACTTTTTCCTCAGGATGGTCACGCCCAGTACCATCACTGTAGAGACACATGGTGGGGGGGGGGCAGGGGTTTTGTTTAATCTACAGTAAATAAAACATAAACCTGCAAGTAAAACTTAAATTATGCTTAACGGACGGGCATTTGTGTTTTGTCAACTTTACATTACATTCTGAGAAACGGAACCCTCCCAAAAGTAAAAAACACCTTATATGTGTGACAGCTTTCTCAGAAGATCACAAAGACAGAAGCTTGTAATGAGGTAACCTACCTGGAATGGGTTTACAGGATTTTCCCAGCACCTGAAAGTGAGAAAAATGTCAACCATAGTTGAAATGAAAAGTGTACAGTTTGTACAGCACAGTGAAATGAAACAATCCCCAAGGACACTGGGTGCTACAAAAGGACAAAACAAAACTACCACAATATACAGCATGCAAAAGGACAGCAAGTACTAATCATGTACTTAACTACTGCCAGAAAGTAGCCCAGTATAGTTCTGAAGTCTCATGTACTAATTTAATTAAACCCAAACTAAAATTTCTTTGGCTGCTATTCAGTCACTTCAGCTTTATCTGAACTAGTGAACCAAAGAGAAAAATAGTGAATAAAGTGAATAATTTATTTGTTGTAATTTCAAACCACCTGGTCTTGCTGTATAATCATCCAAGACGCTTCATCGGTCCAACTGAGCAGTAGGAAATTCACTGGCATTCTATCCACAACAAACCAGCAACACGGCAATATAAATCAAGTCTGCCTGGTGCCATGTCTAAAACACGCTCAGTAATTAAACATTTCTTCCAAAAAGCGGAGCCTTATGCCATAATCAACAGCCACTGGGAAATACAGGCGTAGTCATGCCAAGCAAATTAACACTCTGCTGGACCAACTAAGCAAAACTGAAAAGAAAAACAGGTGTACTTGCACATCTGCCCCAAGGGAAGGCGCAACCATGTGGGGCTGCGGAGGGGCACTCACTTGGGTGGGGTAGTTGACGTACTGCAGGGAGGAGTTGCTGGACACCATTGCCCCCAGGTAGGAGAGCGAACACACCGCATACAGCCAACTCCTGGTGTGGTCAGGCTTGGAACGATCAAAGAACTGGATCACTAGGAACATGGAGATGCAATTCAGTATTTTCACATTAGGTCTTTTCCCCACAGCAGGTCATATCCTCCCCAGGTTACAATGCCCTGTGCATCACAGACAGACGAGTACTGTACATATAAAACCAAGACAGGTGAGGAAACGACAACCAATTTCTTTAGCACACGTTAACTTTATAAAAGACAACACGTCACCAGTAACGTGATAACATCGGGTTACACAGTCTGAGAGGAAAAGGAAGAATTCAGTATGCATTTACAAGATAGCAGGTAAGGAACTGAAACTGGTAAAATGAAAAGGAGAGAGGCCTGGGGCGGCATCTGACAGTGTTCTGCCACTCATCTGCTAGTAGAAAATACCTAAAAGCATCGGGTTTCAAGGAAACGGTATTCTACACATATTAGAGCTACACCCAAAGTGTTCTGATTCAGCAAGGCTTTGATGCCATGCTTCGTTTACACAGGAATAACCTACACCCGGATCCACGCTTTACGCTGCGAAATTTAGCGGACTACGAACAACCTATAATGTGGAACTGTGTACTTACAGATCTTGGCGAAGACAGCATTGAAGATGCACTGAATGAACACCAGGGCAGTAGCGAACCTGAACTTCTCCTTCTTGTTCCCATAGACGTACTCTCCTCTTGTGCTGGACATGTACATGAGGACAGTTACTCCCAAAATTGTACAACTGCCAGAGGAGCGAGCCTAGAACAAAAATCAATGCCGTAGCATAACCGATATAAAGACAATAACGTATGTGTGAGACCATGTGAAAACAGGTGGTTAAGCAGCAGACTGAAACATCACAGCGCAGATGCCCAGGTGACACAACCCAACCGTGTCTCGGGTCGTTCTCGGTTTCATTCTAAACTTGGTTAGATTCAGCTCTAACTGACTGAATTAATTTGCAAGCACAACTAGTACATGGGGCAAAGTAACCAAAGCTCAGTTGTTCTAAAATATAACCACAAAATCAGCTGTAGCACAGCTTTTGGTCAGAGCACACTCGTATCTTCACATGTGCGCACACGCACACGCACACGCACAACCTGAAACTTGAAGCAGGCTGCAACACCTTGTCTAGCAACGTGAACAATTCATGTACGGTGTTTAAGTATAAAATCAAAGCAACATTTCGGACGAAGCGACGCAAGCGACTTACATTGTCTCTTGCAGTACGCCATAATAAAAGTAACAAACGAAGACCCCAAGAAAGCAGACGGCAAGTCGGACCCGATCGTTCTGCAGCAGTGACATCTTCGCGCTCCCCTTCGCCGTCGCCATGCCGTCCTCCAGCAGCACCGGTATGGACACCGACACAGTCCCACTCCCCGCACTCCTTAGCTCTGCGTCCCGCTCCACACTTGCCGTCGGCAGGAGCCCTGAAATGCTCTTGTCCTTACCCCCGAAGAGGGGACACCCGATCGTGTCCGAGTGAGGAGCTCCGTAGCGGAATTTCAAAAATATATATATTCCCCACGAAAACAACGGTTTCGTCAATAGATTCTTGTATCGGGTGCCTAAATGTCACCGATTCCGAAGTGAGGAATAAAGCTTTAACCGATGAACTGCGGTTATCGGTCGTGAACGTCTGTTCACTACTAGGACACCGGACTTTTCACTGTAATAAATATTTTAATTTTGCACAACTCTCCCCTCTCTTATATTCTTCAATTAAAAATTTGCACCATGCTTTTCTCAACGTCCACCACCCAGTCTTTCTTTCCCGGTGAACCGAGTTGTTTTCACACGGTGTAACGCGACGTCACTCTTAAACAGGACCCATTTCTAACAAGCGTGGGGGATGCCGTCCTGTTCGCCTGATGTTTTTGTTTCATTCAATGTTACCGTGATATGCAGCATATAATTACATGACATGTTATTTAAAAGATGACTGCTTTGTCGTGTACTGTAAACAGCTATTTACTCTTTCCAACGATGCCAAACGCCAGAGATGCTCACATTCTGATTAAGTTCGTTTGTAGGAGGTTTTAAACTGGGGTAAAGCTTCTTTTCACACTAGTGTATCGCGCTGTATTAAAAACGTTTGTAGTAAATGTGAACCAACAATTTTACATTTGTTGCATATTAGGAAAACGTCATTAGAAAGTAATACATATAACACAATTGTCTTCCTATGTACCTACCTCAGCGTACAAACGTTCTAAAAACGAAGCTTATATCAAAGATCTGGCGAGCTACAAAGACAGCTAAAATATGAAGGTCTTAAGATAAGACAGTCGCTTTAGATTTGCGTATTAGGATGTGGCGGTTCCTCATTGGTCTAAAAAAGGTAACTTGGGCCATTATTAAAGGCTGGAGTTATATGTTTACGATTGAGCATGGTAAACCACGCCTCACACGACATTGATAACAAAAATAGCCAATTATAAATAAAAATGTATGGCGGTATAAAGGAATACAATAAATTAATATGTAAACACGCAGCAACGCACAAAGTCAACGTTTGGCCACTAGCTGCTTTGTATTTTGAAAATTAATTTCCTTTACATAACTTGTTAAATGTAAACAACAGTATCGCGACTATGTGACTAACGCTGTATTAATATTACGGATCAGATTGCTCTCCAAAAATTTACATGCCGATTTGTGTTAGGATTTAATGTTCTTGGTAAACTCAATGTCACTGCACAGGCTGTCCAATGAAGACCAATGGAACAGAATGGCATTGGGGGGGGACTCCCCACACACAAATGAATGAGAGTAACACACAGCCTAGTTAGTTTTTTTTGTAATTGATAGTGTAACCACTTGGCACCTGTTCACTGAAATGCATACAAACACCATCTCTCAATCAAATTACTGATGAAGCTAGAAAAGACAGTCAAGCATTACACCAAAGTGTGTCAAACAACTCTTTTCATCACATCACTTTAGTTGTCGTTAGCAACTAGTTGTCATTAGGAATTTTAAAGACCTCATGAATAACCTGTTAGTTTATACGCAGGTTTACATTTCTCAGAAGTGTTAATAAAATATTCATACGTAAAAAGTAAGCCACTATTTTTGCTCATGAATGCAAAGACTCGTTTCTGATTTAACCTTGTTTAAAAAAGGTCACATTTTCATAAACCTGAACAAATGCATTAACAGAGTGGAAAAACACCTATCAGGATGAAGTTAGAGTGATCAGAGATTGGATCAACTACACAGGTACCATCAGCAGTGACATTCAAAGTTCAACTGTCAAAGGTCATTTTCCATCCATTCCCCACCATTCACAGCCTGTTTAATAGCAGCTGTGGAACAGAAACAAGTTTTGCTTGCAAACAAATCACAACAAAATTAATACTAATTACATGGAACATTAGAAGGAACACATTTTCACTATTATTAAATTCACACTGCCTGCTTACTGATTAAATGTAATTTGGAGAGACATCTGATAGAGTTCAGTATTTACTCTCATTTCAGCTGGCATTGAGTAAAATTCCACATCTTTAGCCAAAAAAAAAAAAAAAAAACGCTGCTGCTACATCATATGCACAAAACACGCTCAGGTTTTCATATTTCACTTGTTTTCCAAAATTTCTTTGGAATGTCTGCCTGACTCTGTACTCAGAATTTTTGCTTATGAACTCAGACTTCAGAGGGGCTTCCTTCTCCTGCTTTAAAAACTACTTCTGTTGGGAGTACGGTTTTAACCATCAGCTACAAATAACCATGCAACACAACCCTGCACAAGCAAAGACAACAAAAAAATAAAAACATAAATCCCTTATCATCTAACAAATCCCTCCAAAAGACATTGTGGTACCAGGCAAGAGGTACATTCACTACATTTCTGTTCTTGTTCTGTAGGTTTGCCACATAGCTCAGGCAGCCAATCAGCAAACAGTGCTCAGGGTACTAGTGCTCAGGCAGCCAATCGGCACACAGTGGTCAGGGTGACAATGCTTACATAGAGTTTAGTATGATACATCTCTGCTTGTAACTGTAACCTGAGTCTGCCAGCCATATACACAAGTCCTCAACTGGTGATGGGCCAGAGGCAGAGGCCAGTTTTTGGTTGAGCTCCTGTCTCCTTCTCACTGCCTCCTCTTCCTATTTACACGGCTGCGGCGGGGGCAGCATCCGTCCCAGGGTCCGCCGGGGGCCGGCCCGTGACAGGTGACACAGAGAGACTGCGGAACAGAAAGTCCACGGAGGGCAGCAGGGGTTTGAGCAGGCTGACAGGGCAGAACGCAGAGCCGCCGTGAGGCGTAAAGTTCACCTTGTTGGGGTCTGGACAAGAGTGCAGGTGTGGCTGGACAGCACTGGGACAGCTGGTGCAGAGGTGGGGAAGAGAGGCTGGTTAGAAATGCCATCATACTACCAGTGTGCCAACACCGAATGCCTGTTGGCTTTTTTTTTTTTTTTTTTTTTTTTTAAAAATAGAGAGTTTTGTCCTGCCTACTCCTACCATGGCATTCAGAGCTAAAAATACTAAATAATAATAAAATACTACTGGGGAGATGTACTAAGGACCCATGTACACCCAACAGACAAAGTAACATGTACATCCAGAGACACGACATGAGCACCCTGTGTACATGTAATACAGCTTAAATATTCAGTCTTTAGTCAAGCAATTCATTTCAAACTTTATCCATCCAACATTACATATTCAACTTCTCTACTGAGAAAGTGATATGAAGGCAATTACAGTTTGTGATACATATTTTTTGCCAAACTGCAGTCCGCGGACTGGTACCAGGCCGTGGGCTGACACGTATCGAACCGCAAACCAGCCAGGAAAGCCCTGTAGGTAGCGGGAGTGTAAACTACAAAATGTAATGAAAGTTTGGGAACCCCTGCTGTACTTGATGGAAAAAAAAACTAATGAAAACAGTACTGCAATGAGTCCAGTAGAGGGCAGTCTTAACACACAGCTGTCTGCTGCTGTTGCATACAACACAACGACATCACGAGGAGTGTGTGAACGCTGAGATCAGCCTGTGCGTTAACACGACTCCCGGCTCCCACTCACATCGCTTCCTCGCAGACCCTCACTCTCTCACAGCCCTCGGGCGGCTCCCTCTGGAAGGTGAATGTCTTGCTGGGAAAGGGGGAGGGGGGTATCTGCGGGGGAGAGGGGTTCCTGCCCACTGGGGGGGGCGAGGGCGACGGGCACAGAGCTGTCAGTGGGAGAACAGACACATATTACTGCCTAGGTTAGATGTGTGTGTGTGTGTGTGTGTGTGTGTGTGTGTGTGTGTGTGGCAGTGGGGGCTGCAGCTCACCTGCATCCCCCATGGGATGGGGGGAGGGTGACAAGTCACTCTGGGAGCTGCTGCTGTATCTGTGCATGGGTACAGGCGCTCTGTGACCATCAGGAATGGCAAGAATCTGTAGGAAAACGCAGCACTCAGACCCTTTTATATAGAATCTAAAAGTGGAGCAGTACTTCATAAAGCAAGTCGCAAACATAAAAATGATACAACAGCAAGACTAGAACAAAGGGTACCAGGATGGAGCAACTCAATCAGTGCATTACTAGGCTTCAGTGATCTTTTCTTTTAAAAATCAGTCATTCAACAGATGTTTAATATTAAAAAAGTAAACGTGTGTGCAAAACTTTGTGCGGCCCTCGTGTGCTTTCACAGCAAAACTACGATGAGTGAAAGGCCAGACCTGAATTCAGACTGAAAACAAATCTTCAGGCCTTTCTGTTGATCATGTTGGGAAAAACTAAAGAAATACTGGGGGTGTGGTAGGGGGGCGTGCCTGAGGGCATGTCTAAAGTCCATAACTGACAGTAATTACTGCTGCTGGCACGTGCTGTACATGCCAATATAACTAATATTTTGCTATGGGGCTGCTAGAGTTTGTATTATTCACTAACCCCTCTCTGAAATCTCTCTTTGTGCATGTGTGTACCCAGTGCCCGCCTGCGCACCATCCAAGTGAAATGCCCTGTTAGAGCTGCTGACTCCTAGTGTACCCGGTTGGATGAAGCTCGCCCAAAGGAGACCACAAGACATTGAGAGTTACTTCAACAACTGGAGCAAAGGAGGACTATATTGTGTTATTTACATTCATAGTGCTGCTTACATCCAAAGTCTCAATAAGCACCTGTGTATTCTGTAATGTTAGCATGCCCAGGAGGGGCTGGGCAGCCAGTCAGCCTTGGGCACCCAGAGGTTTTTTTCTCCACTGCTTCCTTCATTCCTACTGCTTATTCTTTAACATCTGCAATTTCTTCTGTAAAGCGCTTTGAGGCACATTGTTGTAAAAGGCGCTGTATAAAACTAAACTGAATTCAACTGAATTGAATAAAGTCAGAGAATTCACTAAACTTACCACATGCTCCTCACCAGGGGTCTCAGACACAAAGACGCCCTCAAGCTCCAGGTTGAGTCCCTCCATGCTGTGTCGGAGGCGGGGATTCAGTCGGTTAAGGGGCACAGTCTGATGAAGAAGAGCAGTCTTTTCATCTTTTGCAACAGCATGTGAAAGCTGCGCACTTTACTGTGAGCTCTAGAAAGCACATTACTTCACTGCTGCCTACACAGAACAGGCAAGTTGCAAAGGCACCATTCAGAGTGCAAAACAATTAAAGGACCCCGAGTTTGTGGGGTACCTGTGTGGCCCCTGAAACATTTTCCCCAGAACACAGCAGGTGGAGATACTCTTTGTCAGAGCTACCCCTGGATGACGGCCGGGAGCGCTTCTGCAGCTGGCGTTTCAGGTTAGAGATCTGTGTTACAGGGGTTGGGGGCCAGATGGGGTTTGGGGATACAGTACCAGTCACCTTTCACCTTTGACCTTTTAGCGGGAAAACAGTAATGCACATGGCCACATTTCCTTCCTTTATTTTTCCTCCACAAAACAGCTTCACGCCACATGCCTTACAACGCTTCGATTTTGAAACGTCACTCCCCCGGTTCGGCTCGGATCCGGATCTCGCACCCGGCCCGGTGTTGCGGGTACTCGCCTCCCTCAGCTGCTCGGTGCTGCCCCAGGATGCGGAGCGCTTGTGTCTGCCGACCCCCCCTCGGCCCCGGGACTCCTCCAGCCAGGAGGTGGGCGTCTGCAGGCATTAGAGGACAAGAACGTTAGTGGCCAGATACCAGCACATCGTGAGGAGGGGGGAACGGCAGGGTTTCACAAGCACAACGCAAAAGTAGGTCAGACCGAAGCTAAGCCCTGGCGCTTAATGCAAGACGACGCACACAATACGTAATCGAAACTGAGCTCTGTCAACAGCACAAAATTAAGCCATTTTATTAGTTAGATTTCACTTAAACTAGGCCTATTCAAAACAATGCATGTTTACCACCTGGGAACTTATCTCCTATGCAGAATGGTGGTGCAAAGGTCACTTCACATCACAATAATGTTCCGTTAATGCAATGTCACAACGCTCAGCAATGGAAAAATGCAAGCAGAGCTGTAGCACGCAGAGAGGACAGGCCTCACAGGTACGAGCGTAGCCAGGGCAACGTCACGCATCTGAAGCGGATCTGTTTTGCAAATGAGGTACCCGCTGCTGCTGAGGCCGGCTTCCACGGCACAACCGAAACTGACACCAGCGATGTGTCACTCCGGTCACGCGTGGGCGTCTGAGCAGCGCTGTCTCTAACCGCGGAGAGCAACGCATCGCATTGTAGCCACAGCTGCTGCAGGGCAGGCGCGGAAAACATGAGCGGAAAACTTCTCCATTTGAACAAGACCTCAGGAGGAAATATTACCCCTTCCTTCAGGCTTGCGTGCTCCCAACGTGAAGACCATGCGAACGCTGAGCGCAGACCTGCCCCGCCCCGCCCCACCCTAACCCGAACACCATCAGAGCTGGTCGGCGAAATAAAATGTGGCGAACACATTTTAAGGCTGTGCTGTTCAAAGGTGGTGTGGCCAAACACCTCGCTGAGAGCCAGCGGACCAGGAATAGCGTTATCTCCAACAGGAACCAGCAGAGCACAGGGCTTAGAAGCTATAAAAAGACAACGTCACCCTCCGCTCTGGCACAGGTCAAATGGCAGAAAGTTCTGGATTACAGTTCTAATGTTTCTGAGCCTGAGTGTCAATATGACTGGGGGGTGCTTACAGTAGATATAAAATATAATAATGTGTACAGTGACTTGGTGGCGGGGGGGCACGTCACTGCAGTGGTTTCTATAGTAATGTCCACATTTAGGAGAATGAGATCAGCTTCTGCATCACGCTTCCTTCTGGAAGGATCCTCACCTGAGAAAGTTTTTATACCATCCCTAGTTCCACATTTCCTGCCCATAAAGCAGTCTGCTGGCTGCTGGGTGACAGCATTAGTAGCACCCTTACTGGACACAAGGCCGTCGTGTCAGTGCAGAATGACCGCAGTTTGATGGACAGCTTTGCTGACTGGGTGAAATTTGCCGCTGTGCTTACATGAACAACACAAAACCACTTCCACATGCACATTCAGACGCTCATGCCTGCGTTCCACTGAGAACGGACTTTTTGTTGGTCCCACAACTAGCTCACAAATTAAAAGTACACTGAAACCGGGGAACTATTTGTCCTAAACAATATCTTGTTAAAGCAAAAAAGATTCAGCCTGATTTATCTGACTTCACAGTTTGCGGAGAAATATTTTATTACAATTGTAGTTATTTAGCTATACAACTTTAACAGCATCCAAAATGACTGTCAGTTTTTTTTTTCCATTAATACAGCTGCATAGTGTTGAACAAACAGATCAAACCAAAACAGTTTAACATTAACCTGATGCTAACAAGCTTTTTGTTATAAATTCATATCCCTAATCACCACAATACTTGCTGACAATAAAATGAGCTGTATATTTGCACATTAGTCTGTTTCATATTTGAAGAAGGTAAGTAGTTAAATCAAAATCTATCCAGAATTATACTTCTGAAAGCAACTGAAACCGGGGATATATTCAACATGCAAAGCACTGCAATGCCAGATAATGGTAATGTTCACAGTAAATGAAAAGTGGGAGAAACATCAGCTGAGCTCACCTGCGTAGCCTTGTCGTTGACACAGTTGCTGTGGCAGTCGGACTCTTTGGGCCACTGCCCCCGCAGGTATTGACCAACAATAGCGTCCAGGGACAGGGTTCGTCGAATGGCAGGCTTTGGTGGGCGGGACTTGGCCTTGTCAACTAATGAAATTCCAATAAAGAGAAACAACAGCGTTTCCACTTTGGACATTCTAACACGCTGTGTGCTGTCGTTTTCGGTTACAGTAAAAATTCAAATATGTGATTTAACACTTCCATGATGATCAACTGGTTTTTTAATGAACAACCAAAAACATACGAGTCTTACATTCCACACACCAGGATTCAAATGCTAACCAGAACAAGCTCAGAATAAGTTTTTTGCAGCAAATACGCCAGAGCTCTTGCCAAAAATGTGAGGAAGATTCGCACACAGGAGAGCTGGCCAGAAAAGACATTTCTGCTCAAAATAGAGGGAGACCAGAGCAGTCAAGATGTCAACCTGCCCTCCTGCAGCACCCTGACAGGACTGCTGTGCAGAGCACCACTCACTGTTATCACAGGCTCCAACAGGTGATGGGAAGAAAGCCAGGAAGCTTTCGCACCAGATTCCTTGTGATACAGGGGTGACATGTCCAGCTAACGATGGGGAAAAACATGTCAACTGAAGACAGGCGAAAACAAACGTGGCCTTTCTACAGTCTGCAGGCCACATGAATGCCGTCAACCACTAGCACTGCAGTTAGGCTGATCTCGCTGTGTTCGGAAATTAATCAAACGGCTGCCAGGTAGGTTAAGGTAGTTAAAACAAGGCCTCTAAATTTTATACTCTAATGGACTTCACCTACAGGTCCTGCAAAGACACAAACTTGAAATGGTTGGGACAAGACAGAAAACCACAGAAACATCACAACCTCTGCGTAACAATGTTTGTGAGGACAAGACAACTCCACATCAACCTAAAAACATTATCGTGCAAATGTGTAAGGATGATCTGGCAATCATGTAACTGTTTATTAAGCTACACTTAACTTCTCAAGCCTTTACATATCCTGTTTAAACTTTTCCTCACACCAAACAAGCAGAAAGCATCCCGTGCAAGAACGACTTACAGTCCCTGCCTCTGAAAGCTGTTATTAAATCAGACTAAGTGATATACACCACCCCTGCCCACAGCAACCTTCATTATATAAAGAGTTTGGCGTCAAGGTCACATCAACTTGTCCACAACATAAAAGGCTTCAGTGACTTGTGATAACGTCAAACCGCAAACACTTTAAACACTTAAGAATAGCTAACAGTCACACGGTTATGGGCATGGTTTTCACAGAGCACTGCAAGAAATCCATGAGGATGCAGGCTGTGGCATACTCACCCGTCTTGGCATCCCTGATGCGCGGCTGGGTCCTGTCGCAGAGCTGGAACTGAAGGGTTGCCCTTAGCGGCTGCAAACCTGTGTGCCCCCCCCGAGCCACAGCACTTCGGCAAGACATTTGGAAGGGGGTGTCCGCAGCCAGCAGCAGTGCTGCCAGTGAGCTCTTAACAAAAAAAAAAGTTTCGTTTGTTGCAGATTTAACTGCAGGTCACACGGGACTCCGACTTGTGAACTGTCCCTGATGTGTAGAGGTTCGCATCCCAACCCCGGTTAGCTAGGCTAACTAGCCACTTTCTGTTGTGCTCACAGCAGCCTATTAAAGGTCTTCCTTTCGAAAGAAAAGTTTAGAACTTTTGTTTAAATAATATAATACATGCAACTCTTTACAACACAGTGATAGTTCAATAAAATAATAATAATAATAATAAACGAAATTAAACAAACAACCCCCTGCTCTGTAAACATGAAAACTATTTCAACCAAACCCCAACACAGTTCGTATCTCTCCAAATACTGACAACACGCACACGCTGCCACAACTTTAAGGGGCGTGGCCAAGGCGAAATCCCTCATATCATTGGCTGCTAGGGCGTGGCAAGGGCGAAATCCCTCATATCATTGGCTGCTGGGGCGTGGCCAAGGCAAAAGCCCTCATATCACTGGCTGCTGGTTAGAACCACGTCTATCCAATTTGTCAAAGAAACATCAATCCATTAGAGGAGGACCGTCCACACGCTGGCACGTTCCTCCAGCTCCTACTAACGATCTTCCACATACTTGAAATCTTAACGACCTTGTTGACTTTTATTAATGCTAGATTTAATAACGACCACAAAGAATGAACATGCTGCCAGATGCGAAAGCGTGTTTTAAAAAACAGCTTAGGATAACGTCAGTAAATAAAGCAACCAAATGGAATGTCAATTGCTTACACATTACCACAAAGTCTTAAAACTTAAACTGAAGGTATGCTTTGAATATAAGGTTATTTATGTATTTATTTATTTACTTAGTTTTTATTACCATTGGCAGATTTAAGATTTATATTTCACCCAATGCACTTAACTTTATTTAAATTATAAAATATATACACTGAACCACAAAACATATAAACATTGAACCCAAAAGATAAAAATATAAACTTAAATAGGCCTTTGTGTTGTTATACATCCTCAGGAATACATTGTGAAGTCTGCTGTGTGTCAACATGTGAATGTTAAAACCCACAAAAACAGCCCTTTAAAGTTTGTGTGTGTGTATGTGTGTGAGTGAAAGGATGAAAGCACTGTAGGGTGAAAGGATTGACTCATGAGTGTGTCTGACCAGACGTGACAGGCCACACTGCTGTAGGCGGCTGCCTAGCACCACCCTCACATTGGGCTCCATCCTCCTGGCTTTGTGATGCATGGAGGCTTATGCATGGACAGGTTCTATGCCCCAAGTCACAGAACAGGTAGTCAGTTTACAATTAGACTGCATGTCTGTGCTTGCATTAACCTCCCTGTTTTTGTCTGGAATTAGAAGTTAGTGTGCAAGTGACAGATATAAACTTGTAATAGGATGGATGTCTGTTCAAGTCGTAGGAAGTGCTCAGCTATATAACTCATCAAAATAGAACATAACCTGGTTTACCTTTGTTATGAAACAAGTAACCTTGTGTAACGGATACGAAAGTGTTTCCGTGTGAATTCCCTGGTAGTCAGGATGAGAACGCAATTAGTCCCCTCAAGCAGGAGACTTGGGTGTTTGGCTCAGCGGACTACTTGTCTTATCTGGTAACTTTGTGTGGGCTGTGAGGTTGCAGGTTTGAGCCCTGCTTGCTTCAGTGACACTGGTGATGTGACTCAGATAAATACTTTCTGCTACCAAGCAGTTGTGCTGTGGTTGCTGCAGATTTAGAGGAGGAGGGTGTAATGGATGAGAAAGTGTTGCCGTGTGAATACCCCTGTAGTCAGGACAAAAACACGATTAGTCCTGCATGCACAGGGCTTAGGTCTTTGGCTCAGCGGGCTAATTGTTTTATCTAGGTGGACTGTGAGGTCACAGGTTTGAGCCCTGCTCACCTGTGATACTTGTAAGTAAATTCCCTTAACACTACAATGTAAGCACTTACATGTAAGTATAACCCTCATAACAAGTCCTACCTGTCATGTTGCAATGAACTTTGTGTTTATATGGGAATACTAATTAGCATTAGTAGCCAATGTTGCGTGGACAAACCCTACCAGGCACTGCAAGTTTTAGAATATTGGCATTTATATCAAATTTGGCCCTGCTGGAATTTCTGTGGTCTAAACACATGTTCTGGATCAATCCATCTTTTTTCTTTGTAGTTATTACGAACGCACTAATTATCAGCGGGATAGATGACAAATACAGTGGTAGATCTTGCATAAAATCAGGTTCTGCTGTACAGTGTTTGGAAGGTGAAAAAAAACAGCCACTAGAGGGCGCAAGCACAGTTTGCAACGTCCTAAGGTGTAATAACGCTTCCAAGCTACTTTCTTCGGAATCACGCATGCGTTAAAAATACTTTCAATCTTGAGAGAACACATCGGCAGATTTACAGGGGTGGCAAAGGCTGTCATTTGCTACCTAAGAAAATTATCTGCCACATCGTTTGCCACCACAGTGTATATGCAATAAAGATAATAGTGAACATAATTAATACGTAAGTATCATAAGCACTCTTCTGACATAAAGCATGTTCTGAGCTCACCCTAACATGTAAGCTACCCCTCCAGAGAACAGTGGCGTGCTCCATCGGCGCCAAGTTTCCTCCTCCTTTCTTTTCCACAACTTTTCAAATTAAACCCCCTATTAGTGGGACTGAGACTTTTCCCCCCTTTATTAACAACCATCATGAATACATACTAGTAAAGCCAAGTAAATTTACATAAAATATGACTTTCAAATAATATAAATAAGAAAAAAAAAAACAAAACAAACTAAGAGGGTGCTGGGGGGAACATCGCTCAACACATCATATAAGAATTTTAAAAAACACAGTTTGGTTACGGCTTACAGATAAACTAACTGAATCTAAATATTGATTTGCCTCCTTTACCACCAATAAATTTACATTTATGAATATGAAATTTAGCCAATAAGAGTAAAAGATTCAGTACATACGATTGAGAGGAACCAGTGGAGGTATCAAAATAAACAAATAATACATTTAGCCAAAACAGTATAAAGTTATCAGCAATAGTGACATATATACTCACATAGCTACAGAAGTAAGACTGAAAATGTTTCAAATGTGGACAGTGCCAACATTGATGAACAGTGGTTTCAGGGGAGTTCAAATTAAACATACAAGCTCTATCAATATTCTAATTTTTTTTTTACAATAAACCTTATTTGGGTAAATATTATGAATAAATTTAAAAGAGACCTCTTTAACTTTGTTGGAGATCAGAATGGTGAGACTGAGATTGTTGGTGTTTGGTGAGCAAAGGCAACATTAAAATAATTCCAAAATAGTATTGATTTTTTCTTGTGTCTTTGTGGTGTGTGACTGGCAGCTAGGCGCCTATATAGCTAAAGTTAACATTAACGGCGGTATACTCAAAAAGTCCACTTGTGCACTAACAAATCATTTTAAAAGGAATACATTTACAAGCACTTGTTATTGTAAACTCCGTCTCCTATACAGTTATTGGTGCTGAGACACGAAAAAGCTATAAAATAAGGTGTTTAACAATGAATCTCAGACTTTATAAGCACATTACAATTACACAGTCTTGTTTTCCATTTCAATTTTAAACATTATGTCGTTTGCACGTTTTAAAAGATAGTGCCTTCGAGCTGAGCAGTGTATGTATGGATTTTGTTCGTTGATGATGTTCTCTCCCTTTTGTTCACAGGTTGCTAAATGATTTGACTAAGTTTGTATAATCCATATATCGTTTGTCTTTTTGCTTTAAGTATATACTTTGCTAGAGCTCAGATGTCTTCAACCTGTCTTACTGATTCCTGTGTTTTATGATAAATGTGAAAGTGATTTTGTAAAATTTACAGATCAATCACAAGGCGGGCAATGATCACGTCTGTTTTTTGGCGTATTTGTAGTCAGATGGCAAGAAACATTTGGGACAAGTCCTCTGCCACAGACACTTTCCTTAATTATTATTTCTTAATAACTACAAAAACAAATGGACACATTATGGTATAAATTTATATCAACAAACATTTTTATCTGCAGTTTTGTCTTGGGTAGGAATTATAAAATAGGTCAAAGTACTTATTGTTGCTCTGAGGCCTAAATTATCTTTGTAATGATTGATTGTATTTACATCATATATAGGTCTACGTCATACAGATGTCCCTGTGCATCTGTAGGAACATTTTTGTGTTGTATCCCATCTAAAATCTCCCTGCCACCCTCTTGCCACTCCAATTTTTCAAATATGACCACCAAAATCATTCCTTTCCAGTGTCCTGCCACATTGTACCTCAGTATATTCTTGTTTTCTTACGCTTTACAAAATTAATGATACCTGAGAGGACTGAGGATAGTCAAAAGATGGACATAACATGTTCTGCTACAGTGGTTACAGTATCTAGTAGAAGCTTTTTAATCCAGGTGCATTTGGAAGTGTTTTGTATTTATTTTTCCATAAGTTACAAGGAATAATGTAACAATGTGAACATCCAACACATTACAAGGACTACAACACACAAATTCAAATAACTACTCCCATGTAATTCCTTTGACTAAGTTTACAATGAACATTACAGGACATGCTAACATGTAATATGTCATTAACAGAACATAAAAGGTGCTGAGTTGCAGGAACAGTGGAAAGGGAAGCTTTATTGCAGTTTAAATTGACATCATCATTGTCCAGAAAAAAAATACACCAAACTGCAATTAATAATAAAAGTAAATGTAATTTTAATAACCTATGCAATTACACTTTAAACATTATTAGCTGCAGATACTTATATTCCATATGGATATACATATATACTTGTGGGTGCACACATGCGCACGCACACACACGCGCACACACACGGTAATAACTATGTTCAGGCAGATCAGTGTTTATATCTAGGCTCCAGTGCTGACACTGAAGATAAAATTCTAACATGCAATCAAATGTTATAGCTATACTTCATCATTCAGTCATGGAGACACCTATTGAGTTTTCATCCTAAAAAGATTCCATGGTGGTAAAGTCACTTTCACCTAATATGCAATATGACACAGAAGTACATGGTGTAAATGGAAATGATACCAGAGAGGCTGAGTAGATACAGCAGGTTCAATGAATTTAGAAGACAGAGATGCATGGTTTAATATGAGTCTGCCGCAATACACATGCCTTTCAACCAGCCTGAAATATATAGCTTTAACAGAGTTTTAAAACCATACAGAAAATTCTTTAAAAGGTTTTGAAAGGGGGAAGTTTCACCAAAAGATCCTATGGCACAGGGATTCCTCTGAATGAGATTTACACTGGAGTCTTTCTGTTTTTGTTTGAATCTTGTTCAGAAAAATTAAAATCCATCTCAGAGATAGGTAGTTTAAGGAAGAGCTGGAAAGACAGTGGAAATAAATGCGGGTGGGGGGGGGGGCGGGCGGTTCAAATTCCACCCAGCCTAAAC
>JABJVR010037458.1:0-32827 GCA_025773905.1 Chitala chitala
AGAAAAAATGTTTGCAGACCCCCCCCCCCCCCCCCTTTACTCTGCTATGCCATTTCTGAAGACGTTGACCCTCCATATAGCCCTACAGCTGGTCCCTGAGGCAGACTCCCCGTGCCAGTGGCCTCATGAGGCTCAGCCTGGCAGGCGCTGAGCTGCCAGCTCCTCTGCGTCATCGCGGCTCTCGTTGATCTCCGTCAGCGTGCGAGCAAAGCGGGTCCATTCATCGTTCCGCGGAACGGCGATTTGCTGCAGGGGAAATTTTGCAAAACAACACGGAATATGCGCAAATTAAAAATGCAACGGACAAGCTAGCGTATTCTCTCACTCATGCAGCTGGGGGGTGATTATGGGAGGCCGTCTGCACTGTGGCATTCTCCACTCTAAGGTCAGAGAAGCAAAGGCAATTTTCCAACTGTCATGCAGACGTGACCCCATGACCTGGAGTGAAAAGGGGCTACGGTTGTTCTCTCTCTCTGAGGGCGTTACTTGCAGCACATTGGACTGACTATGAAACTTGTAATGTCCCCTGGGAACTGGCCCTCGGGGGTGCAGCTTCTCACAAGGGGCTAACTGTGCTCAGTGCTGGGGAGGGAAGAAACAGCACTAAAACTATCTTTACATCTCTGACAGATTGGGGAACCTAAGATAGGTTTTCTTTTCTCTCGGCAACATTTCTCCAGCCCTGATACGTATCAGCATAAACAGTCATAAAATAGTAAAAACTCAGACAAAAACAGCTGATTCAAATGAAGGAGTAGAAAGTAGCCAACTGTTTCCCTACCTCTCCAACATCATAGATGAGGACCTGCCCCTCAGAGTCTCCCACAGCAACCTCGCGCCCGGACTGGGCCCATCGAACGCGATTCAGAGCTGGGCCGCCCTCCACTGCGATGCTGGCAGTGGGAACCTGGAACACAAGTAACTCAACCCTAAATTAAAACGTCTCATCAGTGCTCTGAACGTGTTTTACACAGCAGCTAATAACACAGCCGCTGAACTGAGCCCGCCACGCAGCATTACAGGGGTAATGATAGTGGGGCCGTCTCCGCTCTGCCGAATTCAATCATCTTCTGTTCCTTTGTGTTTCACCAGCGAAGCGCACGGGCTGCGGCGCCCTAACGACTGCCTGCGCTGACAACGACGCGCGGCAGGGCCCCGTTTACCTCCGTGTCGTTGCTGAGGTTCCACAGGTCGAGGTGGCCCACCCCGTCCACGCAGGCAAACAGGGCGGGGTGGATGGGTGACCACATGACATCGTAGACGTAGTCGGAGCTGTCCTCAAACGAGTACAATGGCTTATTGTTCTGAAGGGCGGGAGGGAGAGGAAGTCAGTTTAAAAAAAAAAAAAAAAACAACATCATGCAGGAACGTGACATCATTGCATCACACAAGGCCTAAAACCATCCTACACCCACAAAAACAAACTACAAACGCCTGCCACTCGCAACAGTGGCTCAGCAAAGGAGAACTGGCAGAAAACTCGATATTTATGTTGGGATCCAACATTCACAAGCAGCACTCAGCTTATCATGCAGACGCCTTGAGAGGATTAAGCGAGCAGCTATTTAATATCAGGACCGCTATCTGATCCTTGACACAGGCAGCTGGAGGGATGGGAATTATACGTAAATAAAAGCTGTGTCACTGAACTTGGCACATTGATTTGTACCACAAAGCTTGGCGTTGCGCAGGCAGTCCCAAGTAATGTTCAGCTGCTCTGCTGATGACCCAGAAAAGGTGCTCAGGGTGGATAACCTGGTAAAGCTGAAGTGTACCAGTGTACGGTCAGCGAGACGCGGAGCGGCTGCTGATTGCACACGTACCTTGGTGCTCCACAGCTTCACGGTCCAGTCGAAGGAGGAAGTGACAAAGAGGTGGGAGAAGTCGGCGGAGCCCGCAGCTGTGTGGCAGTGGATGCCCGTGATGGGCCCGTGGTGGCCCTCGAACATCTCGCTGATGCCCGCTTTGCTGCATGCAGGAGAACGAGTGCACCATCAGCTATTTGCCTGTCTGTAGTCTTCTCCTTTCCACAGGAACATCCACTGCTACCTCTTTGTACAAGCATGGTGTGGTCTGTATGGTTGGCATGAAAGGTCATGGGACCATTTTTAAACTGCTGATACTCTTCACAAACACCGCCATTACCACTGTGCCTCTGGGAACAGTAATACAGCCACAAACATCTAGAAATTTTACTGCTCAAACAGTCACCAGTTTATAAGTGGCACAGATGGGTAGGTGATTGTTAGATTCATCTCTGTAGAATGGGGCGCATTTTCCCCATATTCCAGAACCGGTGCAGTTCCACAGAAATGCGGGACCAAGCCCAGCCAGAGGCGTGTCTGCAGCAAACCCTGTTCTGTTCACACATTATCACTCATCAGGACCAGAACGTGCCAGATCTGTCTCCAGATAGGTCTGCAAGGCAAATACCCCCAGCTGCAAATATTCACCACCCCCACAGAGAAAGAAATGAAACCCACATTCATGTTAGAGGTGATGGTGATGTGAACGGGATGTCAAGGAGAGTCTGTATCAGCTCCTTAACTAAGCAAAGGGGGGGGGTCAGTTGAGCTTCAATAACCACACAATTTGAAACTGCACCCAATCAGGGGTGTCTTCTAAAGCAGAAACGGGGGTGTAGGCATTCAGGTGGTGTTTATTTAGCCTAACGCTCTGGCCAGTGACAACAGGCCCGTTCAGATCTACAAGGACTTTTTTGTAGACCTGTGAGTGCCGGCGGTTTGGCCGTCACTTACCTCCCATGACGGCACGCCGTGTAGACCGACCCATCCTCGCTCCCCACCACAAAGTTGTTGACATCCCCGAGGGGGAAGGACATGCAGGTGACAGCCACGGCCTTTGACTGCTTGAAGACCAGCTCCAGGCTGTCCTGCATGGGAAAGAGGAAGGAATCAAGAGTTCTGCTCTGGGATCCTCATGGCAGGCAACAGCAAAGCTCAACCAGGGAAAAAAATCTGAAATCATGCTCAGCAAAATCACCGGCACTTCATAAATGATTAAGATCTGTCAGCACCGTATGAGGAGAACGCTGGAAGGAAGTGCTACGCTTCCCTGTAAAACACCCGTAACAGGACCCTGGTCAGCGTGAACTCAACAGGAAAAGCGTGAGGCAGTCTGGGGGGGATGACGGCGGCTCTCACCTGGGGCTGGGACAGCATGTCCAGGCTCCAAGAGCACATCTTTCCGTCAGTGGAGATGCTGATGAGGTTGTGGGCGTTCTGGGTGCCCACCACGTTCACGCAGTACACAGGATGCTGCGTGGACACACACACACACACACACACACACACACAGGCCTCTGCTTCAGCAGATGTTACCACCACCGCCTTCATCAGGTCATTTTGCATGAAGATATACATGCATTTGCATAGCTGCAGTTGCTATACTGTAAATGACTGCCTGGATGCCTCATACAGCAGCGTTTGTAAACGCATTTGTTCAACGTTTCAGGTCCATCGTGTTTCTGCTATGTTCAAAAACAATGAAAATGTCACAAACATGATTAGGGAAAATGTTTTAAAGGAAAAGGTTCTGGAAGTGTTCTGAAGCCGTGCTGTGGGACAGTACCGTGTGAGCTGCCGCTGACAGTGGGGTCCTCTGCACGGGCGTCCTCTTGTTGCTGCGGTTGTCCCACAGCACGATCTGCCCTGAGTAGGTGCCCCCCATCACCAGGTTGGGGTGGAACTTGGCAAAGGCAGCAGACATCACAGCAGACTGGCACAAAAAGATAGAAGAGGGTTAGGGGGATTTGGAAGCGTCGGGGGAAAGAAAGAACCCCCCCCCGTTTAGAAATTATTTCTCAAACAAAAGGAATAACTCCGAGAGTGGAAACACACAAAGTGGTAATGAAAAGACAGGGTCCGTCATCATGACCGCTCAGACAACCATAACCAGCATGCAAAGACACGCCAAACATCACACTCTTCCTCGTCACTCCCTCAGCCACAGGCATCAAACCTGACACTTCCTTGTCACCCCCTCAGCAGTAGAACATGTCCGATTGTTACACATTTTCTGTTCCAGAACTTCCTGTATCCTCTAACCAAGTGTTTTATTTATGTGCATCATTTTTATTTACTGGACTGAAAATTAAATGACATACAAAGGAACCTCCCCACTTTGTTTTTGTTTGTTTGTTTGACTTTAGGAGCCATGGAGGAGAATGAGTTCACACATGTGCTCTGTGTTATTTGTGGAAGTGCTCCATCTCGGCAGCCTGGTCGGGAGCACACATGATTCCACTTAGCTGCCTCTTGTTCTGGGAAACCCTGGGGGGGGCTTACACTCTGCAGGATGGGAGAGTAAAGCAAAGGGGGTCTTACATGCTGAGGGACGCAGTAAGTGATGGGGGCTCCTTACACTCTGAGGGATGCAAGGATAAGAGGGGGGTCTCCAAATGCCCGCTCCTTCTTTCACTCAGTTTTACATTTTAAAAACCTCTGTGGTTAAATATTTCCACACACAGGTTTATGACTGATCAAGATGAGGACTTTTGGGTATCATTCATTCACTCGCTCATTCTTTTACTTATTTATTCTGCTGACATCGATAGCTGGATAGCTGGCTGGCTATGGCAAAGGCAGAATGCCAGGAGGGTGAAATCACAACATAGGAGATTGAAGGGAGGAGGGATTCAGTCTGGGGAAGGTGACAGCCCTTCTTTCCACTCAGTACAGGAGGAGACAGGGAGGAGGTGTCCAGTCTGAGGAAGGTGAGGGAGGTGACAGGCCTTCACTTCAGTTGAGAAAGAGGAGGAGAAAGGAGGTGTTCGATCTGAGGGAGGTGATGAAGGTGACACACACCTGGCAGTGGAAGACGTACTCCGGCGTGTTCTTCTTGTACTTCATGTTCCACACCAGGGCCACGCCGTCAGGTTCATGGGGGGCATCCTCATTGTTGTTGTAGCAGGCCACCAGCAACTCAGGGTACTGCAGAAAGAAATCAGCACGATTCCATGTTAGGGAGGGGTCAGAGCCATGCTGTGGTTAAGGAGGAGTCAGCGCCGTGCTGCGGTTAGGGAGGGGTCAGCGCCGTGCTGTGAGGCCCCCCACCCCTCTGTGATGTCAAGGAATTCTTGGGAGACTGAGTCAAGCTCTCCAGCCTCCTTCATGAGTTATAGCAAGGGGGTCCACCCCTCCCCCTTGAGAGAAGCAGTCTGGCAAAGGAAAATGGTGGTGTTAAAGCCTTGGCTAAAGAACAGTGTGGTGTTGTGGGCCACAGGAGGCTGTGGACGTCAAGCCTGGCTCTGTGCTCGACACAGACACTGCTAGATTCGCCTCACTGAACACAACAGCATGGACGCCGATCACCTGTCAGACAGGCATTGAACTTAATCTGCTAACCTCCAATCCATCCTGAGCAGTTAATCCATCCAAGTTATCACCACCCTTCTGGGCGCCCAAGTTTAACTCGTACGCATGCGCTCAAATGACAAGTATAAGCTGATATCAGAGGTGCCAAAAGCCACTTCAGATCTTACAATGGAAACAAAAAAGGCAAAGGGACACACAGCTATGGTGCTCGTCCACTGCCAAAGCGAACCGTGCACTGAGCGTGTACGGACTGGACTAAGGCATTGCTTGATGTGCAGTTACACAAAACATTGTGAAATACTCAATACTGGCATTCCACTATATATATTCAGGGTACTGACTTCCCATATCAAAAGCCTCAATTTCTGCTAATTTAGCATGTATGTGCTAGAACACCTTTCTGTTCCCAAGTGACCTTTCACACATTCTGTATTTTGTCCTCTGGCCAAATACCAAGAAGCTCCGACACCTCTTCATTCTGCCAGTTCTACATGGATTCAATGTTTTCTACCAAACGAGTAACAAAACCGCCTTTGATCAAGAATTAAACCAGGTGAAGAAACACCCTGCCTAGTCAGCTCACCGTGTCATAGCCGAGCGCACTTAGGCAAGGTCCGTGTGACACGGTGCGGTATGGCACTGTTATAGCTTCTCACTACTAAACCATCATGACACCATAGCTGTGTGCGCCCACATTTACATAAGCAAATACTTTACAAGTTAAAAGCAACCATGCAGACATTTGTAGATCCCAAGCTAACTGAAGCACAGGGAACTGTTGTACCTAAGGCAAAAAAAGACTGTTGACTGACGAGATGCTGATGGCTTAGACCACCTAAATAAATACAAAACCTACAATGACAACAAAATTTAATCCTCTAAGTATAATGGACTGTGATTGGCCCATGGTATAATGGACTGTGATTGGCCCATGGTATAATGGGCTGTGATTGGCTGGTACCAAGGGTTGGACGGCTGGCTGACCTGTGGGGACCAGTCGAGGCAGGTGACCACACGATGTTTGGACCAGTGTTCGTCCATAAACTGCCTGTTCATGGATAACTTGGCCCCTGCTTGGATCTCTCTGGAAAAGGCCAGCATGCAGGATGAGGACAATGCAGCATATTGACACAATAAGTCAGTTAACTTGCTGTTAAACACCTGTAACACTACACCACAAACACTAAGCTCTCATGGTCATGTGAAGGATTACAGACCTAACCAGACCGCTTTCACTATAGTTTAAATATTTAACTGAACCCAGTATCTCTAATGTACAAACATATTACCTGTATTACTATGCATACAAATGGGCATCATGGAGAAGGTTCAGAACACCACCCTTCCCCCTCCCCATTAAAAAAGGAAACTAGGGGTGGTCTATTCGTTACCCCTCCTTCTCCTCAAGGTCCCGCCCACTGTAGTCAAAGAAGACGTCGACGCGCTCGGAGAGGGCTCGCTCCAGGATGCGGCTGCTGTGGTCGAAGAAGGTGAGGAAGTCATCTGAGTGCAGGATCTGGAGTTTCTCCTCTTCCGTGAGCTCACGGGGGGCCGCTGTGCTCACAGACATGGACTTGTCAGCGCATGCTACAGTTCACGCATCCTCTAGCAAACCTGTTACACACCCTGTCAAGACTGCCAGAGACCCAAGTTCCCCTGTAACTGCCCTCACCTTCCACCACCTCCTGCTGGACTGGTTTCTCCTCCTGGGCTTCCAGCACTGGTCTGGGGGGAGTAACCTCCTCCTCCTCGTCCTCTTCTTTGGAAGATGAAGCATTCAACACTTTAATTACATTCTCACTACTTCTACAGGAGCAGCTCACACACTAGAACTGCTGGACCAACACAGACCTTTAAAAGGTTTAGTCTGTCCCATATAGTGAAAATTAAACAGCACGATGTTACAGGATCATAACAAAAGTAAATGATAAAAACTAAATTAAATTACAAACACAATATACCGATCTCATGCAAGCTTAAAATTATTATTTTTTTAAAAGACGTAATCATGGCTTGGCGCTTTGTCCAGGATTCACCCTGCCTTGCGCCCGAGGTTGCCTGGGAAACGCTCCAGGCCACCCGCAACCTTGTGCAGGATAAGCGGTTTGATAATGGATGGATGGAAGAAGTAATCACAAGTTGGCATTTAAATAAAACACTAGAGGGTGAGCATTCCTTAAAGGGCCGCGCAGAACCACAGGCAGAAGCATACTGACAACGTGAGTATAGTTGGGTGAGTATAGTAACAACAGCAATCCTGTGGTAGGTGCTCGTTAGCTTTCCTATTCATCGTCCTATTGAAAAGATCCTCCATTACATAGCAACTCAAGATGCCGTTGTGTGAGCAAAGAGATCACGACAAAGCACCGACCCTCCGTGTACATCAATCCCTCACCTCTCCCAGGGTGAGGCATGCCATTCAGGGGCCCCCATAAGCAGAACTACCTCTATACACCAGGACAGGTTGGCCCCTTCCTGGTGATAAGGCATGAAGGGTGGTAAGGTACCAAGGTCCTCGACACACCAGCCTCAGCCAGCTGGCAGAACGGTGCCCGTCCGGTTTCGGCTCTGCCGTGGCTCCACGGAAGTTTTCTGCCTGACTGCCTCTGCCCGAGTCACGCCTCTCCATCGGATGACAAGACTGTGCAATTACTGTCCCAGCGGGGGCGCGTCCGCTGCCAGCTCTCTGCCTCACAGGACTGCCAGTTTGCCAGTGCTGGTTGGTGGGCCAGGACAGATGTTACATGTGGCATGGGGGTAGAGGGGGCACGCCGCACCACCCCCCCCCACACACACACACACACACACACACAGACAGACCTAAAAACAAACCAGGCACATGTACACACAACGCATGTCCCTCACGCTATCAATCACAACAATACAATGCCATCCAACAATTAAGTGTGGAATAAATAGTTTCACAGATGGGGGGGGGGGGGCAAGGAAGGAGTGGAGGGTGAGCTAGCTGGGCTTGCAGGACCAGGTCGGTGGCGTGCGCCGTTTCATTGAATCCCCATGCTTCTGAGACCAAATGAAGAAGGTCAAAATCCCTCCCTTCAAGGGCCTCAATCAGGCTTAAAGGAAAACAGTAATCACTGTCTTTCAGGGCGGCCCCGCCGCCACCGGGGGCCCCCTTTTCCTGTCGACGCGGCTGGAGCAATCAGCCTGGCAGGCATTAGTGGCCAGTGCAATGCCTGGGAGATGCAGGCTGCGATGCACCTGCCATCCACAGTGGCTGTTAGTGAGGGGGGGTGTGCGATCCCACTGACCTCTAGAGGAGGGGGGAGGGGGGAGGCGGAATTGCCTTGCCCGGATCTCGCCAGCATTGGTGACGGCACTACACAAAGCAGGACCAATTACATCTTATGTTACGACATTAAAGGTTTCTTTTTATGGGGGGGGGGGGGGGTATGTAAAGAGTGAGGGTTTAGTACTTGACAGTGAAGCGAGGGAGGGGTAAAAACTGCTCGGTGTAACGAAAAGGTCTGTTCTCTTTGTTGCAGGACAATGCGAGCAACATGCTGCACAAATCTTGGCCCCCTGCCTGTCACTGCGGGCGTCCACACGCCTGCTGGGCCATCGCTGACCGGCCTGAAGCAGCCCCTGCGAGGGCACTCGCGCTAATACTGGGATGACCAGGGAGACGCAGGCCTCAAAGTCCGGCCTGCGTTCTTCACTATTTTGCTGAATCACAGCGTCAAGCAAATGCATCTTAAAACTGAGCTCCAAAAAGACTCCAACGTGCTTATATTACTGTTTGCGTTTCATTCTGTTTTCCTTTTTATATTCACTATGAGTGGTTTAATTAAAATTATAGCTGGGTATAGAATCCCTGACAAATGAGTGGTGTTCTGTTAAAACTCACGCAGCACCCAGCTAAGCCATGCAACACAGTTACACTCTTGTTTTAAAAGAATTGTTCAAAATCTAATTATATCCCACAGTAAAACACCAATAAAGACTTGAAAATAGCAGTACGTGTATATTTATAACCCCGACACACTGTGCTGCCTACGCTAATTACAAAATTGTTCTTGTTTTAAAATAAGCAGCCTTGTTTTGTTTGGACACGTAACAAAACAAGAACAACAACAACAAAAACAACAAACAATAGCCACAGCCTTGCCCAAAGATGACATAAACAACTACACTACACACCAAAAATGGCAGTTTTAATTTAACACAGAGAGTGCTTTTATGGGTACAGTTGGAATTATTTAAACACTCTCAGTGTTAAATTACCATGGCCGTTTTTGTTGTGTACCATTCATAGCACAGCCAAATCCTGAACACTCAAGAATTCGTACTGGGCAACACCTCAGAAGACTCCTTCATGTTCACACTGTTCGATTTTGTGTTTACGTCAGCAACGTAGAGCTGAATTTGTGCCAGTTCAGTGTCAGAGGAATAGAAGGCACATCAAGAGTGTCAGTTTTATAAGCAGCAATGCGTAGTCACGCACCGCACCGATTTCGTTTAGCTTTCTTTTGACGTTTGCCTGGCGCTGTAGAGGCATAGTTAGATAGAGCTATATAAAGATGCATAATGACACACAATTAGGCTCGGTCAGACAATGACTGCATGTAAAGATGCCCTTCCAACACACAGGTTAATCACAGTTAAGTCAGCTGTGAAATCGAGGCCCTTTTGTTAAGACGCTTCACACACTTTCAGATCCAGGCGACTGGCCACAGACATACATAATCATGTGAAACTTAAAACCACGAGTGCTTCAATGTAACATGAAGAGGAATATATACAGATAACGCAGTTTCACAATCCAACAACCAACGAAAGCTGCTTCATATTTCTGAACAAAATCTTCCACACAAAAAAATGTTATACTTTCTATGCGATGGACCTTGGGTAAGATGTTTAATTGCTGTTGGATTGATCTTGTCTGCTTTCAATTCAAGTGTCCTGCGAGGTCCACACATTCATCTGTCTGACACATGAAAATGTTAATTAAGTGAGAACTATTCAACCTTCAACGGAGATGGTTGAAGGACACAGATGAATTTCAAAATCAGATCAAAAATCATGTTCAAGAACGTCCCCTCTCTTTTACTAAATGTCTTATTCTCAGACATTTCTCTGTGTAAAAGATGGGCTTTAAAATGCACATCCCATTAAAACCGTATTAATTAATTTTGCTCTGACTGAATTTAATCAAACAAGACGTGCAGTTAGAGAGACTATTGGCCAATTAGGGCACAGAAAAAGGCGGTTATATTCTAAGCAAGGCACTCGTTACAAGTGGTCATTGAATCCTTTCAATGGTAAGAAAAAGTATTAACCTCCTTTTGAATTCCAAGTGATTAAAACAATCAATTTTAATTAAATTTCAAATTTATTCGAATACTCAGCAACCTAATTCTGGGAGCATTTTCACACAGAGGACCCAGCCAGGTCACCCCAGAGGTCGATATTCCAAGATTTCAAGTCCGTTTCTTCATTGTAAATATAACCAGTTTTTAAGCAGCGGTTAACTTTTCATATTTTCCAGCATGTTCTTTCCAGCAGACATTTCACTTTACTAGCGACTTTGAAACCTGCAGTCTGACCCGACATGTTATCATTAGAGCAATTTTTCCAGGAGATTCTAGGCATCAGCGTGGCGCCCTTTTACGTCTCCCAAAAACGGAAAAACACGTCCTATGAGGAATTACAGCCATTAAAACTAACAGAATCTGAGGAGAAAGGGGGTCCATTGCCGTTCCGAGTGGAAACGCTAAAAGCCGCCTTTTTCTTTTTTATTTAATGACTTTTTACAATTACGACGTTGTCTCCCTTCGACACGTCCACTTTATGGCAAGACGCCCCGGGATGGTCATGTCAGCGGCGTGACAGTGATGCGCATTAGATGCAGCCTGTCGAACTGTGTGTTAATGGGCCCTGGGAGATGGATGGGTGTCTGGCCTGCCACCAGGGCCTGTAATCAGACAGGTATGCCCCCCCCATCCAGTCCGCCGACCTTGAGCGCGCCATGCCAGTGCCTCTTCTTGATGCGTGACCAAGCACCCACTCAGGCAACGCAATAAGGGCACCTTGTTACATACGTGGCATCCACGTCTCAAGACGGTGTTGAAAGCCTGCTGAAAACGTCCCATCAGTAGGGAGACAAGCTAATATCACTCACTGCCTGTGGTCTGGTTCTCCCCTACAAATGCGCGCTGTGCACACGGCACTATGGGTTGTGGAGCATGTTCCTCAAAGATAACACCACCATCATCTGCCAGATCACCTTAACTGCATGATGTCAAAACACACACCTGAGGAACGGAATTTCTGAAAAAAAAATCAAACCTCAGATACCTAGAAAGAACACACCATATTGGCTGCAGGAACTGGGGGTTGAGAAACCTTAACTGAATGTGTGTCATCTGTGCTTACACCCTATAACTCATCATAACCACCAACAGCAAAGTGACCTAATGTCATGTAGAACGAAGAGCGCCCATTTTGACCAAGTCAAAGCCATTCCCATCTAGTCACCACAGTGATGTTCAGGGCAGCCTCTGCACAGCCGCTACTGTGTACAGGTTTTCAACTCTCTAGAAGGACAATCTCAAGCATTCTGGGAAGACAAATGAGAGAACTTCAAGTGTGAGAAGCTCCAAAGCAGCACTGCAATCATACCAGTAGGGTAAGATGTGGTGTTGTGGATAGGGGAGCAGGGAGAACACAACTGATGGCTCACCTTCCTTCTCCAGTGTCATGGCTGGAGTTTGGGTCTCCTTGGTGTAAGACACCATCTCCCGAGGAGGGAAGTCCACGTGCATGATCTTGGCCATGCTCAGCTTCAAGGGCCCTCGTCTACAGCAAGAAACGAGGAGAAAAATGAAAAGGCAAGGAGACAGAAAACCGAGCTGAAGATGGAACATCCCAGAACATCTCAGTGGTTGTGAGGACATCTAGTACAGAGCTTTGGGCCTGGCAGTCCTCTACACACACTGCATTTTTTATCTACCTGAGCCCAAAAGCACCAAATTGAATTCACAGTGAACTCAACTGAAATTATTTAAGCCTCTCTGTAAGTAAGGCAGCTGAAACAGGCCTGGAAAACCTGTACATAATTGTGGCCTACCAGGACCAAGGTGTGGGGGGGGGGGGGGGGCAGGACAGGGGCCCGAGTCCACGCCATGTGAAATTAGTACTGGACTGGTGTGACGTTAAAAATAAACAAATGGACTAGAGGGTGTGGGGCTACAGTGATGGGGGGTGGGGAGAAGAAAAGAAAGAGAAGTTTTGCAGTACCCCAGGTCAGAGTCAGAGTGAAGCTGAAGAACAGACGGGTCAGAGTCCCAGTGCAGAGTCCTGGTTAGTGCCACACCAACAGCACAAAGTTAGTGGGAAAAGTAACGGGTCAGGACCTCTTAAGCACATCACCAGTTGAGCAAAAACACTGCACCAATCATCTAGACAACTGTTTAAGTACAAACATAGGCAAATCGCCCGCTAATCGTTCTCGTGACCAAGGGACAGCAATTAACAGCAGGCACTGAAGAACACACCTTAAACAGTACTTCACTTATAATACAGATTACGCCAAATGCGGTTTCATTAAACACTGCAGAAACGTATCTTTTCTCAACAGAATGAAACCCGCTTTAAAAAATAATATAAATTCGTGAACCAGCCACAACCGCGGGACACCTACATACAACGGGACGCGGTGTGCCGCGGTGCTGGCCTCACTCAGAGTCACACACACAGTCATGGCCTCAGGCCAAAAATGTGACCTCCACGCATGTGGGGAGGGGCCACACAGGAACCAGAACCTGGCCAACAGGCAGGGCTGAATTGGGAAGGGCTGTGAAAAAACTCCACAGGGCCCTGATGGGACACTGGGGCAGTTAAGGTTAACAGAAGTGGGACAGCAGCGTAATTACAGGTCAGGAATGGCGCAGGGTGTGCAGAGAAGACAGTTTTTTGTTTTAAATTCAGTCAGAGTTCTGCTAATTTAACACAATTCCAACTTCCGAAAACAAACCCCACCCTGGTCCCCTCAAAATAGTCACCCTAATTAATATTCTTATTCTTACACCCATCAAGACGTAGTCCTGCTTATCTACGCATTGCAAATACAATGTTTTACTTTGGATTGAGAGTACTACAACAGGGAGAGACACGCAGAGCAGCATAGTGAAACAAGTGAGACACAGAGCATGCAGTTTTTTCCTCCTTTGTTAAAAAATAATTATTCCACTTAAGTATATGAATACAAATTAAATTTTCTAAAACTTGAATTACAACAATTAAAATGTTTTGCCAGTGCCACTTTCATTGAATAATCTTTTAGACATACAAAAATAGATACAGAAACACACATTCACAAGCATACATACACACACACACACACACACACACACACACACACACACTGTTGGGTGTTTACGTCCACACTTCAAATAAAGACTGTTTTTTGGTTCCCTCCTGAAGGACACCTAAACACAGGGAGTGCAGGTAAAAGGGAGAAGAGAGTCTTTTACCAGCAAGCACAATAGACCACAGCATTCCTGAAGAACATTCCGACTTGTTCAACCCTGTCCTGGTCTGTGCATACATACATGAAATTATGTAAAGGCCATTTCCTCATGCATGCCTCTATGCATTTCTGCATATGCAAATTCCCCTATGCCTCAACCCCTCCCCATCCATCTCTGACCCAACCTCCATCCATGCCTGGGACTCCCAAGTAAGGAGAGCTTGCTTGCTGGTAGGAGAAGAAGCGCGTTTGTTGTTAAAAGCATTACTCAGGTGTGATTATACCTGGGTCCCACGGCACCATCGCCAGAATCCTGGCTCTCCGCCTCGCTTGGCGTGCCCGCAGACTTGGAGGTAGGAGACATGGGCGGAGGGACTAGATAGTGAAACAGACAGGTATCTTCTGTTACTACCCGCAGAGGCTGGGCTGTTCGAAACGGGACACAAGTAATTCAACGCAGGGGTGGGAGGTGGATAAATAAAAAGAAAACAAGCCAAACAAGGAGAGAAATGCAACAAAAATATACATGGAGGGGGAGTGAGCAGCAAAAAGAAGAAAAAATAAAGAAAAAATAAAAAAGAAAAGAGAAAGAAAAAAATGGTTAAATTCCATGCTTTGCAGTCATGCAGAAATGCAGTAAACAGACAGACAAACAGACAGACTCAAGTGTCTGCATAAAACAGGGGAGCACTGAGCATTAAAACAGACATGCATGTCTGATGTTTGTACCACTATCAATCCATTATGGACTGATAATTCAGACAAACATCTGCTATAATGGTTAGTGTGACATTACTGCAATATTTCTTCTGCCTAATGATCAAAGAGAATTAGGCAAAAGGAGCAAAGTCAGTGGACATGGAGAAAACCAAAATACATTATCCACATGATAGCAGAACACACTTCTGCTCTTAGATCACTCATCTCTGCATGTTTAAATTCAGCATAAAGGCATGAGAAGCAACATCCATCAACGGTAATATCATGTACACTGTCGCACACAAAATCGATAAGGAGACTGCAGAGTTTTTCATCTCTATGCACCACGTACCGGTTATTACCATTAAATATAATAATAAATAAAAAAAAAACAGAATGAACATCAAACTGAACCGGAATAAGACAGCAAGCTAAGTACCCTAATTAAATATAATTATCAGGTCATGGACAGTGGCATTCAAATAAGTTTATATTGAAATGTATATTATACACTTCTTTTGTCAATCGGCTACTGTTTACTGTTTAACGGATGAATGAGACGTAACCCTTTGTATTAAAGACAGCTTATAAGGGCAATGTGACACTTTGTTTACAGTGTAAATGGAATGCCTTTTAGCCTGAACAGCAGCATGAAACGATATCTGTTTTAAAACTCCTGGGAAAGTACCAGTTTAGGTTGCGCGGCAAATCTTATTAAAATGGAAAAATTTTATTCAATACCACTTTAACGGGGAGATATGATAGGAATAAAGCTACGCTGTCCAAACCACTCACGTTGTGGCGAGCCGCCTAACGGATCACACTCATCAGCAAAAAAAGATCTGCCCAAGAAATATGCAATTATCTTCCAGCTCCATAAAGAAAGTTTCCACTAAACCAGGCAGACGGCTGGCACAAAACCAAAAACTCTTACCCAAAACTCTTAACACCCCTAGACTTCCCCTCGCAATCTTCTCAGGACCATTAATGAATTAAAACTTTTGCCACACTTTATTTATGGTTTCCTGGGAAAAAGAACATGGAACATAATGGCTCGGGCTCCACAGCTGGGTAAAGTGTGGATTACTCCTGCCCCCTGCAGGCAGATGTGTGTCACATACACAGAGCTGCCCAAGTCTTATGCAGTCTGCTGGCTTTTAAAGACGTGTGATGTGAGAGTTGTTAATTGCCCCTGTTCCCAGTGCCAAAGGGACCCATCACTGGCTGCGCCGCTCACCAACGGCCACATCAGGCGTGATGCCCATGCTCTGCAGCAGAACCTCCGCCTCCCTCCGCTTCTTCTCCAGGTCAGAGTCATCCGGGGCCAGTACCACGTCCTTCTTTTGGTCCGCCTGCAACATGGGACACAGGGAGGTCTCAGTGAGCTTGTTGTCACCTACGTGCCTATTCGCTGCCTGCCTGCTTGTCCCTTTGGGAGGACTCAGTCACTTAAAGAGTTTAACACTTAACCAAAGGTAGGTGTGCTGTGTGTGTGTGTGTGTGTGTGTGTCTGTCTGTGTTTTCAGGACTCAATTTTATTGTCCTACAATACACTATAAACCAGGGCATTCCTCCCAGAATTCATTTTAAATTACCTGATGCTCCTCCATTATTTAAGGGGTCCATCTCTCACCAGACCAAAAGCTCCTCATAAAATGTCCTGTACGGCAGAGCAGTTTCACCTCTTTCTTCTTGCGCTCTTCCTCCTTCCTCTTCTTCTCCTCCCTGATCTGTGCCAGCCGCTGCTTCTTCCTCTCCAGCTCCGCCTTCAGCTCACTCTTGTCTGCCATGCTGTCCAAGCTGCAGGTGGCACACAATATGAGCATCAAAATCTCCCTGGGCTTGCCAGGCGTGTCCCTTAAAGGCTAGTGACACAGCTCCACTGGTCTGTGTCATTTGACAGAACTAATGCTCAGTTCTCTGTCACGTGTCAAGTGGCTAACTGTCACAGTGCTGACACAACTCAGGATGATAAATGGTGTCAATGCTGTCTGAAATAATACATAGAAGAAAAATGACCCATGAGCGCCATCTGGTGTCTGCTCTGCGGTACTTGCTTAGCTCAGCCCATCAGCACAGCTCTGACCACCTGGTCCCGAAGAACTGTGCCTTACCATAAAGCTCATTTAAGCCCCTTTTCTCCACTCGGACTGCACAATGTGACCTCAAAGAGATTATGTGCTTAAGATGAAGAGTCTCTTTGTTGTTACACTTACAGTAATTAACAGCCCTCCGGTGGACCACAGCACCTGACCGTTTTCACTGTTGTCCACATGGACTGCTTCAAGGCATTTCTTTTGCAGTTGCAAAAGTTGCAGCAAATGAAATGAAAGTACAACTACAGGGTCCTGAGAAATTCAAATATAGCTTAGAATGCTTGTTCACAAGTACTCTGTCAAAGTTAGGTTGTATATACAGTAAATGAATTATAGCAGGGTACACCGCAACCCCGTTTAGTCCACAGCAAATTAAAAGAAAAAAAACAGAAAACTGTTTCTGAGAGGTTATCTGAAGATTTATTCTGTCTGCACTGCCATCATACTGAAAAATGTATTTTGTACAACACTGTTATACATACCACTAGAATTAACAGCAACGTGGCCCTTAAACAAGACCAGTCAGACACAACAAAATGAGCATTACAAAACACGTAATTAAAATATGCAAATCCCACTAAATTCCATTAATTTATCTTCAGAACTACATGTATTTGCCAAACGTAATCTTATATGAAAACTGAAAAAACCTCATTGCTGTTAATTTCGATAAGTACTCATTATTTGTATAAAAATTACTTTATGATTTCAGTTTATTATTATTATTATAATTATTATTATAATAATAATAATAATTATTATTATTCCTAAGGCTGAATTCTTAAAGCGTCGGCAATTTGCGCATTTACACAAGACCGATGTTTTATTATTAGGGAATGTACATAAAACAAATGTTAGAAACACAAGCTCCAGGCAAAGCCCTGTGCGGACTCAGGATAATTTGTGCTGATGATTCAAGTTGACAGAGACGCACCGGACGACTGCCATTTATTATATATTTGTGTATATCTGCAGCGGACCAAATTACACAACAACACAACAGCTCAAAGTTAGACAAAAAAGCGAAATACACACATATGACTAATCTATATATGCTTTATATAAATATCTGCATTATTCTGGTAATGTTGACAGCTATTTCTTCATCCCGATCGATTTCAACGAGGAAGCTAATACATATAATTTTTTAAGTTTAACAAATCGGGAACTCTTGCAACTCGATTTACGGAGTCAAGGGAGCCGATCACACATGCATCCCGCTATCTGAACAGATAATGTATTTTTGCATCCTGACTTTTTACTTTGCAAAACACGGCCAAAGCTATCCAGCTACCCGGCTAACGATCTGACACCATTCATCTATGTGGCTCGGCCTGCATGTAAAAACAGATGTATTTTCTCTATATTATCGGGAACGTCATCACTGGTAGAACATTAATATTTAATCAATTATCAACAAACAGTTAAAAAAAGTAATTTAACCTTTAAAAACGTAGCTGGTTTATGAATAACTTACAGTTCTTCTTGTCATACACAAAACCGCAAGCTGAAATGACGGTGGCTCAGAAAGGACAGTAAGTGCAAACAGTCATACGCGTTTTGTTTAAAGTGTGCAGCGACCCTATGCTGACCCGGATTTAGTATCGGTTAAAGCCATGCAGGCAGTATGTTTGCAGCGGTTTTAATATCGATTTAAATGGCGTACGATACTTTGTTTTGTTTTATAAGACATCCTATTTTCTTCATCTGAATACTCCAAGTTAAATGGGATCAATTTTCCATTAGTTACACTAGTACAATTAATGAGTCCTCAACTCACATCGATTCTTAATTTAAGTAAAACCCGAGGGTAGCACTGTACTAGTTTTGTATTATGCATGTTTCATCTTTTTTTTTTTGGCCAGACAGAGCAGCAAAATGGTCAACTGTGTAACCACACAAATATTCATCTAGAATCAATACATTTTATGTGAGGACTACACATTTTAATTTTGATAACATACAGGAGGCCAATAGTATACATCTAATTAAAGCAAACAACACTAATATGCCAATAACATGTTATTCCCTTCTAAATATGTATTAATTTGAAAACACTGGCTGACTGACATTTTACAAAATGTTTTGGTTGGTTGAAAAACATGTGAAGTTAGAAAGTATATTAGTTGAACTCAGCAGGAATGCAAGGCCCTTCGATTAGACTTCCAGGAGCTCAGCACAAATGTTACAATAATTATACAGGATTATGAGACTTTGCAGGGTTGTCAGTCTTCTTTATTGTGAATTCTGTCATACATGACACTGCAGCAAGCATGCATACATGATAAATAATGCTTAGATGACTTGATTAATTTTAAAAATGCTTTTTCATCTGGTTATTTTACCGTTTTGTATCCCACAAGCCCAATTTAATCAAAGTAGCAATTCTGCAAACTTTCAATCCGTTTCACTTCCAGGTCAAACCCTGAGCAATGTTATTTAGAATGAAAAATAAAGTTTTTCTAACTGCATTTCATTTAGAGTCTTGTGTACTATAACAAAATAAATGAATCTGTAACAAAAACTGTACGTACAGCAACCTATATGTAAAAGGTATGTTTTCTGTAATATTAGGGCAAAAAAGTTATACTCATCCTCAGCTATTACAATTTGTAAAACCATAAAAAAACCTAACATTTCTAATAGCACTCTCAAAACCACATGAAGAACAATATAAAAACATTAGAATCATACACTATATGTCAGCAATGCTTTGATCAGAATCATTTCCCCACTAAACACACTGAAGTTATCTGTAAATATTTGTGTAGTTATACTGAAATGTAATACAAATGAAGAAACAGCTTATGAAACATACTGATTACTTCATATAATCTAATTACAGTTATTTAAAGTGTTTTTGTGGTGTGTACAAGGTTTACTGGTACACTGATACCAGTATTCTGCAGTGGGTTGGCACCTCGCCCTGGGTGTCCCCTGCCCTGTGCCCTGTGTGTTCTGGATGGGCTCCAGGCTTCCCCGCAACTCTCAATAGAATTAAGCAGTATAGAAGATGACTGAGTGATACCAGTATTTTAGGGAGAAATCTAACTAGTAATCAATACTCAATGCAAAACAATCCATTGTAATTGTAATGTCTCAACACTGCCAAATGAACATTGATGCCATTATGTTCATAATTAAATGATTAAAGTATTTTTTTAAGAACAGAACGCTTAGAAGTGAAACTAAATGGAAAGTTCAGAGTTTAAAAAAAAATAAAAAAATTCAGTAGTCCAAAGTTATTTTAGGAGGGCATTAGTGTATTTCGGACAATGTTTTGGTTTCAGCCACAACTGAAAACTGTAAGAGAGGTTGACAGTGATGCACTTCCTTCCTACACATCTGCAGTGTTACATGGTGGCCCTTTGCTCTGACTCATCCTGTCTACAGCTCCTTTTGGATAGGGTGACGCCCCCTTTGTTGTCAGTGGGCGCCGTGTCATTGGTCAGCTCCATTCTCTGCGCATGCTCTGCAGGTCGCTTCCAGGAGGGGTGAGTGGCCAGCCAGAGGATAAGTGCACCGAACAAGACAATCAGCACGCCCAGGACATTCACAAAGATCGCCTCCGGGGGAGAGTCCTTGTATTTAGGGTCCTTCCTGAGATACAAATGAGCACAGAAACATGTGACACTCACACTAATCACAAAACTTCATGTTTAACAGTTTGAGGTCACTGGAGACTCCTTTGGTTTTCCAGGCAAAGAACAGCTTACTGTATTATACAGCAGATGTAACACAGCAATATATACTGTGCACTGTTAACAGCATAAATTACACCTGCTCTGGTCTTTTCTGTCTACATCAAACTGTTTTGACTGTAGGAAAACTGTTTCTGCCACTCGGCGTGTGCCACTTACAGTCCGAAAATTAGCTTTTCGGTGATTCCCATCAGGGAGGAAGCAATGACGAGGGTGAAGATGAATAGGCCACCGTAGACGTGCAGGGGCATGAGGGCCGCCCGCAGGTGCACCGGGGTGATGGGCAGCAGGTATACACACAGTCCCACACAGAGCTGACCAGGCAGACAGGAGTGTGGTTACATCTAGGTCCTAACACAGCAATTAAGTCGTGGTTCTGGGTACCTACTCTGCCTGCAGACTCGAAGTTTCTGCAGGAGTACAGATGCTGATGAAAATAAATACAACTCAAAAGATTCCGTACACCTACTTCAAACTTGGTTTTTGTAATATTTCATGCTTTGAATAGCATACGCTCGTCTATAAATATATACTACATGACACAAAACAATGTGCAATTAATTAAACATTACTAAATACATATTATGAATTATGAAATAAACCTTAAATCCAGAAGCTGTTTTCAAACTTATTTTCATACTTACATACACTCTATAAGAAATAGGCCCTCACTTGTGTTGAGTGTTCTAAAGACAAAAAAAACTTTTTTCTAACTTATTTGGGGAATGTACTTGTTGTTTATATTCCAGTATTTACAATGTGAATAAAAAGGTTAAAATAAAGTGGTCCCAAAACATTGCTTAAGAGCCTGTTGTAAGATGCTGACCTCAGTAATGTCATATACATAATAAAAATTAGCTGTCACAGACCCTGCATTAAACTTGTGTGCATTAAACAGATGACCATACATATGTAAAGGTGCCTTCATTAACACAAAACTGTCTGATCTCCTAATTCAGATGGTGTCCACAACTGTAATTCATGTTTTAATGTGTACATACAAAAGGCCCTTTGTACCACTGGAACTGCAGTTCCTCACCTGAGTAGCATACATTATGATGGCAGCCAGCCCCACCCAGCTGTGTAGACTGTACATGTTGGGGATGTCCTGAGCATTGTGGAAGTCAAACACTGCCACCAGTGAGATGACTGCAATGACAAAGGCCAGGGCGTTGAGGCCGGCGTGGATGAACTTCATCATGCGCTTGCTGCACCTCCATGTCCACGGCAGCCTGTACACCACTATAGCTGAAATTCAGTACTTAAAATTAGTGCTACTGGAGCTAGCCCAAGATTTTTTTTTAGAACTCAACTGGTAAAGGGGGGGGGAACACACAATTTTTTATTATAAAATAATTTTTTTAAAATGCCAAACATTTAGTTTATTAGCTAATATCTATTAGAGGTCTATTATCAATTTTAACTGTTTGAAAACTTAATTAGTAGGCTCCGAAATACATTGTATGGTACAGTACTCTAAACATCGTTAAAAATGATGACTGATGACGCTTGATTGGTGGGTACTTCAGCTGTCTTAAACTGTTGTTTAAATCTTCATCGTATCGATACATTAAACGAATCATACGGCTGTAATGTGGTGCTTCGCTATTTCCGAGGCATAGTTATTCTTACAGCTCTTGCATTAAGTTAATACCTGATTCCTTCCATACTTAATCGGAAGATGTGGTCAGACCTACTCATGGCTTCCCAGACTGCACAGCCAGCACTGACATTTCGGTGACGTTTCTGTAATGTTTCTCAACACTTTTCCGTAGCAGCATATTCCCGTTACATACTTATGACTATGCACGTTAGAAAAACAAGCTAATTTTCTGTTTCTGTTAGTAATTCACTGTGGAGATAAGCGTGAAATATTTTGTTAGCGATTTTGAAAGTTGGGCACAAAAAGTTTTTGTGGTTTTAAATGTGGAAATATTGTATACAAAACTGAAGGTGGACGCACCAGCAAAACGTGCAAAAAACTACGCAACAGGCTTAAAGATGAGCATGGCGCCGGCTGTTTTTAAGGGAAATTTTGTAACCCTCGTTATGTTTCAGAGCACTATCACTTCTTAATCACGAACAAAAGTATTTTAATGTAATCAGCACTGCAGTATAATTCGTCTACGTTAGATGTCCAGCTGTGTTGTTAGTATCAACAATATAGAGTATAACATTGAAAACTGCAATGAGATAACCAAAACATGCTTACCAATTCCCTGAATAAAAATAAAACCGGTCACTATTAGAAGTGGGTGCCAATTGAATTCGGCCAGACCTCCATTCCACGCCAGACCTTCTCTGAAATAAAAAACCCATCTGAAAACAAACACAATGCAGATGAAACCGACAGACAGAGCTGCGATCAGGAAAAACAGAAAGAGTCTGTAATTATCCATTCTGCGAAGCGGTGGGGAAGAAGGGAATTACACCGAAGACGCAACTAGCTTCTTTTAAGGTGAAATGAACAAAAAACTGAAGAATTTCGAGTGGCTGTGCTGGGGGGTTGGGTCACTCCAAGTAATGTTGGTAGTCTTAAACGTGGGATCGGAACAGTGTTCAGGGTAGTTTACAAAACAATCTTAAATATCTGATGTATGTAATGCAATGTTATGTAACTTAACGTTACAGATGTGTAAGTTTCTCGTAAGTTTGTTTGGGGAATTGGTTCATTTATTACACAATGGAGAGATCTGCAACCCAGTAAAACTAAAATGAGCTGTTTTACGTAGATCAGTTTCATAAGGCTCATTATAACGTGTTAAGTGGGCACGGCCACCTGGTCCATCTGATGGAAGTAATCGTTTTTCCCCGGCTGTGTTCATCCTTTGTCTTGGAATCGTAGATCATATTACAAGACACGAAAATGGAATTACAGCAGCGTGCAACTAACACGTTAAAATGCTAAAAACAAAATGATCACATTGTGAATTCCAACAAAACAAAAAAGGAACACAGTACAAATATTAAAACAATACAAGACAAATGGATTTTTAGAAGAATATCACTAAGAATGGCTTGGTTACCTTTGACGTTGTAAAAGACCAAGTGGCTGTGCCTGATAATAAATAATTAAAAGTGACCCTACAATACCCCAAATGGCTAAAATCAGGTTTTAAAAGGAGACTGCGCTAAAAGCAGTGCAGCACTAAAGTACTCACCCCATGAAAACACCCGACACCCTTTGGACGCATTCTCAGTAGAGATGCTCCATTTACTTTTGAAAATGAAACAGTGTCACCTTAAGAAACTAGTGGGAGGTGTAGATAAAAGAAGCCCTTCCAGTTCTTCTTTGCGGGTGTAATAACCCCCTGAGTTACATCCTGCTCCATCCTAAGTTAGGTCAGCACAGACCCTTTGACACAAACTCTTGGTGGTCAGGTCTGAGCCCTGATATTGTATTTCAAAGCTAACACTTGATCATGCTGATAAGGATACACAGCTGGGACAGAGAGGGCATCTGAACGCCCTGAGGCCACCCCTTCATCATCTTTGCCTCAGTCAACTGAAACTGCAGTCTAGCATCCTGCACAAATGTGCTACGTGTTTACGGACACCTTGTGCATGTCTACGGTCCCAAAAGACACTTTTGATAGTTTTAACATGAGGACAGTCGGTCTGGGGCAGAACAACCACAACAGTACAAAGTACTGGTGGGGTGCTCCAAGGGAGCCAATAGACGTGCATAGAGCAGTGAAAAGAGTAGGCAGCCCAGCCTGAGAGGCAGGTTGGGCACATGCATTCCCAGATACATCACTTCCATACTCACATACTCATACCTGCCCCAACAGAGGAGATCAAATGCATCTGGGAGGAGCCAAGTGCTACTCCTAGTTTACTCAGGCAACACCTTCTGGTAAGAAGTAGACTCCCAGTACCTTCATAGGCCCGTCACAAAGGGTGAGACCTTCTGCATTGCCTTCTCTGGCTTTCTAGCTGCCAAAATAGTTGACTTGCTGAGATTAAGCGCAGCCCTAGAGTTTTAGCCAAATATTTGAACCAAGTCCAAGGTGTAACTATGCGCCTGGTCTGAGCACACAAGCAACATAGTGCTGTCTGCGCACTGTACCAGTTTCACGACCTTTCTACTGTTTCTAGGGAGAAACAGGTAATCTGTACCTGGATGGGCCCTGATGGCAGCCATCAGTACCTCTATATAGAATATATAGAGCAGGAGCGAGAGAGGGGACACACCTGTGGCACCAGATGGCTGAGGGAGCCGTTGTTGAAGACATTGCTTCCAACTACAACACAAAAGGTGTTTATCCATCCTAAAAACATTGGCTCAAATCTTAACCTGTGTAAAACATTCAATAAGAATCCCTGGTATACTTGATCAAATGCTTTCTCCTGGTCCAAGATCCTGAGGGACATTCCCATCCCATATACATTTTAAGTCAATTCATAGAATGATCAGAGGGCTCCAGTTGGCCAAGTCAGAGTGATTACCCTTTGTACAACAAATAGAGCATCCTGATCTTCATGCTCCTTGACTAATGCCATAGAACAATTTCCCAGAGACTTCTGAGCTTCGGATTTCAATAAGACTTTATTGCAAAACAACAAAGCCATGTTGATCCACAGAGCAAACGATGAACCAGTTTACATAATTCTTTTACACAGTTTGAAAATTGCATATCATTAACAGTCACTCCTCTTTATGTAAATGGCTACCACCTTATGGCTTTACTCCACTATCATCTCTTGCTCTCAATTACACCCACACTGACAGCTACCTCTACTTATGCAAATAGATAGTGCCTTTGGCCTTGCATTACTGCTGTTCTTTGCTCTTGGTTACACTCTGTTTGCAAGCCACCTTGCCTTCTTTTAGATGCAGGGAATGGACAAAAAAAAAAAGATTCAATAATGATACAAACACCCCTGTACTGTGTTGTTTAAATCTCATCAGGAACTGGAGGGTGTCCCTTCCAGACTCCCAACTCGTCCCGGGCCATCTTCTCTCCGAGCAGGAGTTCTCCAAACTGCTACAGAAACTTGTGGATGGTCTTGGCCATCATGTGGGGATTAAACCTGTGGAGAGTGACCATCCACAGGTCTCTAAAAGACAGTCCACCTCAAAGTTCTTCCCTAGTGGATGGCCACCTTATTATGCTCCAGGGCCCTGCTAGAAACCACGACTGATGAGAAAGTTACATTAAAGAACCCCAGGGTAACATTACATTGATCACAGATGAGGTCCTCCACCTTAAGCCCCAGTGCACCAAACAGGATTTCCCATATGAAGGAGACCTGCTTGATGAAGAGGGCCACCTTCTCCACGTTCCTCCGGTGGAATCGGGCTGTGTTGAGCAAGCTTTTGCCTGGCCACAGCCCCAGTCCTGCTGAGGTAGCCTCCCTGGCCACCAGTGCCGCATCCCAAGGTCCAGCCATCCTCCCTGTCTTCGAGTCATTCATGGTCGTAGTCCTCTTCAGGGCACAAGCCTAGTGGCTCAATGGGTAGAACATCAGGCTGGGATGCGGAAGTCTCGTGGTTGAAATCTTAGCCCAGCCACCTGGTGTGTCTTTGAGCAAGACACCCTGTGCTAGCTCATTGTAGCATGCTTATGAAATGTTGTAAGTCGCTTTTGGTAAAAGCGTCTGCTAAATGACTAATTATAATTATACAACACAGACTAATGGCAAAAACACAGTACTACACTTGATATTAGCCAAAAGGCCAAGAAAGCAATACCCATCATAGACATATATTTCCATGCTTTTATTTTTTTGAAATTTAATCTTAGAATTTCAATCTCAAAACCAATACACAAAAGGCCATATTATGTATTTTCATTAGGGTTTCAGCAACTGCATGAGGAAGTATTTGTTGATCCATCTTGTTTTCCTTGAGTCAGTCTGCTCGTCGACACGTCATTTTGTAAACATGACAGCAGAAATTATTCTTTTCTTGTGCGATGTGGACTAATGTGTCTCGGTCAAAGAAAAACTCGTGACTGTAGGTCTGAAGAAAAAGGAAAAGTTACAAATTAATCACTGCATCTCTGTAACATTAAAATGAGACTTTAAAATGCACATATAAAATATATATTTACATGTATAGTAGTGAAACATTCACTTTAAGTGTTCAGAATTATTATTGATTAAATGCAATTTTACTATATGGATGGAGATTTATATATACACACACACACACTGGTTTTCTCCTAATTAATGCGCCTGGGCGCGTTACAAGTTACATGCAGGGCGTGTCTATTAGTGGCCAAAATGTGCAAATTATGAAGTTTTTAAAACCTTTAAAGTGAGAAGTTCAAGTTTTTAAAAACCTTTAAAAACAAGTTGTTACTCAAAAGCCTAATGTACTGTATTATCGGGTGGAGGCACAACTATTAGAGCAGGCACGTTAATTAAGAGAAAAACGTGTGTGTATATATGTATGCGTGTGTGTGTGCGTGTCGTACAATTCACTTGTGTTCAAGTAAATATTTATAAACCAATTTATAAATCCTTAAAAAAATGCAATGAAAAATAACATGATTTATTGATTGCATACTAACCACATCCCAGGCTTCAACCAAGTGACTCCGTTTCTGTAACACCCCAGTCTGGTTGTCATAGAGACCAACATTTGCCCTTCCTCTATCATCTCTCAAGGTTACCTCGACAACTGCCAAGAGGTCAAGCTCATCCTCATATTCCACAATCTTAAATGTCTAAAAAATATATAGAAATTAAAAATTGACATGTGTTTTTAATGGATGAAAATTAAGTGCTACAAGCATTTTCAATGGTCATGAATAATGAACTGCCTATTACAGTGAGTGGATTTATTAGTTAGCTGTTAGTTTAATCAAAGATCTTACTATAAGACAGTCTTAATACATGTTCATTTTGAATATTGCCAACTTCTTTCACATCCACAGACACACCAGACTTATGCTCTTTGCTAGTGATGCATCAGTGTTGGAAAACACACAAACGTGTTACGCAACATGATGGTGTGAGAATGTTGCTTCTTCTTGCACGTGGAGTTCTTAAAGGGCCTGAACAAGTGATGATGCACGCGATACCCTTCAGGTACCTCTTTCTCGGGGTCGTCGTCCAGCTGAGAAAACCTCCTCTTCACCGTGCGACCTGATGAGGTCACGCTGACCCGGCTGACAGCCTGAGATCGCAAGATATGAGTGGAGTCATTTTTGCCATCATGTCAATGTGTTTACAGGTAATCTGCACAGTGGTTTCATATGGATCTCAGGATAAATAATGGAACAGAACATTAAAAAAAGATAAATAAAGAACGACCAAGTAAAGCTCAGTATTGAAAGTAAGCTTACACTATTATCCCGCTGGGCAGTGATGGAAAATTCCTGAACAACTTCAGACTGTGACATGCTTTCCTGCGTTTCCACAACCTTCAACACGCTACAAGACAATGTAAAAAAACAGCATAGCGTTAACATAAAAAAAACTTAAATTCAACTGAATTGTAATTTACAATATAAACTTCTATGCTCTTTTCAAATCGGAAATACCTGTTCCAAACCTTCCTGAGAACCAAGAAAAGAAAATGTAAAACAAATTCTAAGATAGGAAGGAAGTTGTCAGCATTCCACCCCATCAAATAAGGTATGACTGGAAAGGCCAGGATGTCCTTTATACAGCACACAGGGAATTAGGCGTATTGAGTTGGTAAAAACAGATGCAAACATACAATGACCACTACAGTGGACACAAATGTATAGGCTGGGCCTCAAAAGTCTGATATGATGAATTATACTCAGGCTCCTGCCTTACGTCTGTGTGATCATGATAAGCAGTGAGTTGGACAATACTTCAGTCTAACACATCTAAATATTACATGCTCTACCCTGCCTGTAGCTGTGTAGTAATTTAAACTCACTTTATTTTGCCGGGACCAACATGGATGATTCTACCAGAATCATCAGGATGGAAGAAGATCCAGTCTGATTCTAAAGATTCACACTGCATGTCTTGTATTCCATTATATGCCTATAAAATGACACACGAAATTAGGTCTTGTGATTATGTTCTTTTCATGTTACATACGAATACCATAGTAGTGTCAAATAATTTAATTTGTAAAGAATGACAATTTGTCCCATTGAGTGAATAAGTGGGTACTGTAGACTATGGAGTCTAATAAAGGATATTTACAGATCTAAGTAATATTGTTGCCAGTCTAACTGTCACGGCTGAATGTGGCGACTGCCAAAAACAGATGTAGTGTTCTGTAACTGACATTTACAAAAAGGCAAGAAGGAAAAAAAAACTCTAAGTCAGCCTGATGGTTTGAACTGGATAAACTGTTGCAGAACAGTAGACATGAGGTTACCAGGGAGCTGTCCTTCAGGGAGCAGACGTGGTATGTTCCTCTGTGTCTCTCGTGATTGGGAGTGTAGATGAAATGCCATGGGTAGCCTCCTATCTGTACATTGTTGTCTAAGCATGGCAGCTCAAACAGCACAGGAGGGGGCTCTGTGGGCACAGTGAGGACACCGTCACACATGGGCTGCAGCTTTTGGCACACGGCAGGGGATGCTGCTAGCGGTGCTGTCATGCCAGTATGGCCGTAAGTGGCACACCTCCACCGTCAGAGTCAGTTGGGTGTGCACCCAGAGGCCCATAAGCAAAAAATAATAATCCAGATAAATACAATGGTAATGAGATGCACAGTATCAGGGAAGGGGGCCTTGGAACTGAAAAAACCTCAGGGAGCTGCTGGGGTTTTAATCCAGTTGTACGTACCGTGGATGCGGAGGTTAACTGGGACACCAAATGGAGCTTCTCCCACTGTTCCTGACAGCCCTCTGCTCTCAGTGCTCTCTCCAAGGACCAGCTCCTTTGTCATGTACTGAAAATTTTAGAGGATATAATGTATTCATGTCGAGAGAAACACAAAACAATTGTAACTGATTTCGAAGACCACAATTACCCCAAGTAATGTGGAGATACTGATTACGCTGTGTACGCGTAAGAACGGGAAACCGCATGAAGAAATGCTAATGATTTTTTACATCGCATGTCTCGATGTGAAATGGTCAAACATGTTAAGGTATTACCTTGTCAACGATGTTCTCAAAACTGTACAACTTGACAACCTTGGTGCTGTGGGAGACTACGAGTAGGCCCTGAGACAGAATGACATCCACAACGGTGCTCCCAAACACCTACAAAGACATGCACAGCATGTACAAGTGTAGGCTGGCTATTGTGAACTGAACCTCATTAGGAAATGAAAACATCCATACTGTTTTGGTGATCTCCAAAAGAGCTACGGCTTCCAGGGGAAAAACTCGAAATACTGCCAGGTATATTATTGTGTCATTATCCACACCAGCCTGCAAGAAAGTGGACAAAAACACGCTACCACCTTTCTGTTCTGTCACAACAGAACTGTTGCTGTACAATATCTTAATAACAGAAGTGTAACATTAGAAATGCTACTCACCTGTCTTTCCATGGGGGTCTGTTTGTTCTGTATAGAGCGGATATAAAATGTGCTCTGAGGAACATCCCAGCCAAGGTATCTGTTAAACAAAGAAAATTAAAACTTCAATATTAATAACATGCTAATATGTCACAGGCATACAGACATACAAACTAATCTAGTTTAAAACATGAACCACAAAATTATATAGAAATTGGTGGCGATGAAAAAAATATTTCTCAAATGTGCTAACACAGTTCACTCTTTGAGAATCATGCTTTTCTTGAGGTAATCAAAGGGAATCATGTTTATGGCCAAGTATGTTTGTCACATACAAGAAATTTGTCCTCTGCATTTAACCCATCCCCCTGCGGGGAGCAGTGGGCAGCCACACATGGCACCCGGGGAGCTTAGTGCTGAGTGTCTTGCTCAAGGACACACCTAGCTGGGCTAGGATTTGAACCAGGGACCAGGAGACTTCTGCCTCCCAGCCTGATGCTCTACCCATTGACCCACCAGGCCACATAAACATGAGCTATGCATGAGATTTCTCTAATATGACAGCAAAGGTTTTTCTTTTTTTTAGTGGAAAACTGTACTTTTGGTATTTCCGGCCATATTGATTTTAAATCAAAACTCCCTAGTGGATATTTATGATTTAGTGTATATTTCACAAGTTATTTTATATTGACTATATAAAATCCTAGTTGTTGTTATATACTGCAATCATGAAAATACCTTTGACCAAGATAATTACCTGAATTTATAGTGAGGAGACATATAGACTTTCTGCAGCTGCTGACCTGTTTGCGCTGACAGCCGATATAACCAACTATTTGCAGTGAGCACAAGAAGGGAGGACTTGTGGTCTGAAGCTTTAGAAAGTATTCTGTCCTGTTTAGACAAAGTGAAATAAAAGTATGGTTAACACGTGTGTGTGAAATGTTCAATAGTTTTTAAATAAGCAAAATTACTGATGTTATAATGCTATTCTTAAATGTTACATGCTGGATCAGCATATTGTCACACAGTTTGAACCAAAGTGATTGTTAAAACCTTAATTAGGTTGTACTGCTACATCAAATATCTCCTGCCACTACACACCGGGTAATAATGCCTTCAAAGTCTGTGTATGCATTGCATATTGGGATAATCCCGGTTTGTTTGCAGTTATAATTTAAAGAGGTGTTTAAACATATAAAATATCAGTATGCACGTAAAACATTTCCTGCTTCCAAATGCATTTCTAAACTGATATAAAGTACTCACAAGTGGACACTGGCACAACAGAGCACCTTCAATCTTCTCTGCTTTAGAAGGCTTTGGTAACTCATACAGTTGTTTTGGTGTTGATGGGATACTAATAAAAGCAGTATACATAATTAAGATTACACTGCTACAACTGTTCCCCCAATTATGTTAAACTGTTTACATGTTTTACATTACATGAAACTTAGGTAAAACTGAAAAAACATTACCTACTGAAACAGCACCGGAAATTATCAAAATACATCCTCCCACTATCATAGGCTATTTGGGATTTTGAATGCCTTGTCCAAACTTTTTTGAACTCCGTCGTGTCCTATGGGAAATAGATTAATTCTGCATCAAATTTACAAACACATTCTAATGGTGTTAAGAAAAACATTTGTCAACATTAGTACCTGAATGATAATTTGCCTAAGTAATCTTAAATTCTTCCTTAGCAAAATGCCAGCATCTCTACAGAAGGCGCCAGCTGCTCTCGAACCCAGGTGGACGACTGTATTGGCTTGTTCTGACAAATGTGAGACCGCGCGGGGGCGCGCAGCACCGATACAATCTGAGGACGTTCGACGCTTGGAACACCGAGTCCAACACGAGGACATTTCGGAACACTTTAAAGTTCTGCGTGCAAACCTGGTAGGTAAAAGTGTACCTAACAAGATTAAAGTGGTAGCTCTTAATAAGAAAGCTAAATTAAATTAGCTATGCTGCGCCCAGCGATACTTCGGTTCCTGGACGTCTACACCTAGACAGGCATGATATCTCTGCCAGGTAGACAGCTAGCTGTCTTCGGATTCAACAATGAGCACTAAATTACACATTTAAAAAGCATTATCCGTTTTTCTTGCAGCTAGTCACACAATAACTCCAGTGTACTACTCAAGTACTCGAGCGTATTACTCAGCTTGACAACCGCATTTGTCGAGGTTCCATCTCCATAAACATTTATTCAGTTTCGTTTCCAAGTTTATATTGTTTTAATCGAGCCGAATGTCACATCGGAATCTTAAATATAGTTACATCTGTTTTTACAGTTAATAGTTAACAGTTTATTTAGTACATTAAACTGATAACGATACGCATTCCTGTATCGACATATATTTCAGTTTATCCTATTGGAAAACGTTTGGCGAGGACTTTGTGCGTCACCATACGCCGATGACCTCAGTTGTGCGTATGGGAAGTGTAGTTACGCATACAAATAAAAATACTTCATAATGTTCCGTTAGTATGAATAATGTCTAAATGTTCTTAATAATTACAATTTGGATCGCATATGTGTTGCATGCCTCACATATTATAATGAATTAGCTCTCAAACCAATAACTACAGACAGAGGCCCAGCATGTAGTTGATTAATGGGACAGATTTGTAAATGCAGATATTGTGTTTTGTCTTTGTCTGTCCCAATTCTAGATTGAAGATTTTGGATTGGACTGTGTTTTACTCTCTGGTTTTTCCATCCTGTACCTGTTTTATTTACTATGACTATTGGTTTCTAGACTTTGATTAAAACTTTGTTCTATATTTCAATTCCTTATGTCTACAAGTGATGCCTCTGCAACATGTAATTGCATATTAAATGTTATACAGTGCCACTTTTGTAGAGACAAAAATATATATAGCTTACATGTATTACATTTCTAAAGGCTCAAACATTGTTTTCAAAAGAATAGTAAATTAGGTAGGAAAAAAAAAGTGTGAAGACAGAACTTGGCTTCCTATATCATGGATCCTGTGATTGGGATCCAGTGATTGATTGATTGATTGATTGATTGATTGATTGATTGATTGATTGATTGATTGATTGATTGATTGATTGATTGATT